>CBVK0102063739.1:0-14982 GCA_900067695.1 Picea abies
ACACTTGATTGACTTGCCAATGTTCATTTCTAAACACATCATTCTTTCCACAGACCCACCTTTCTAACCTGGACACATTGCTCCACCTTGAATATTACATTTGAAAAACCTTAACCAAATCTGGCCATGTTGACCCAAGTGAACCTTTTCTGCTCACTTCCTAGGACTTTACAATGGAGTCTCAGTGCTCCACCTTAACATGAACATTCGCTTGACCCAATCCAGTCAAGCCGACCAAGCAAGCCTTCATCAAGACCATTTACAATGGAGTTCACCAAGCCTTTTATAGGCTTCATTACATGCAATCCATGGACACGATACCACAGGATACCAAAAAAGCATGGACCCAAAAAACCACGTTCTTTGAGTTAAAAAAAAAGATTTATCTCATTAACTATTTCACCGAGTCAAGGTTAATCCAACATACATGCCCCACCACATATTCAATCTACTTAAATGTGTGTCTATAATTTTCATAGGTGACCCAATAAACCAAGGGTACACATGCTTATCCAAGTCTTACAAGCATATGCCCATTTACATACAATCAATATTTTTTTACAACTCCAAGGTAAATACATTTTTTTTTCTTTCACTGTGACTCAACCATCACCGCTCTTGTTGTTTCCTCCTCTCTAGGAATGTTAAACGAAACTTCATCTACCAAACACAAACAAATGGTACTAGGGGTTCTTGCATCCATATCCTCTTAGTCATCGTATGTCATACTTACCAGTTTCTTCGTTTTTCTCATCAACACCTTTTGCAATCCTTTTGTACGAGCACATACCACATTTTAAGCTTCTATAATTCAAAATTATTTTTACCTTTATCCACCTCAAACTTTGAACTCTCTACTATCACCATTAACACAAACTGCCCAAAAAAATCATAGTTTATAATAAACCAAACTTTTTAATATGAAGAAATATTCTTATATATTTCAATATTGAATAAAAAAAAAAAAATCCAATCAAAATTTAAAATATATATCTTAAAACCTTTTAAAAACATCCACCTTTTAAAACTCCACCCATTTATATTTAAATGTTATCTTTAATAAAATCGATCCCTCTTATACCACGATTCTTTAAAACATAAGTGCACTTTCATACCTCGTGCTCCATACGACGACTTTCCACAATGGTGGACTTGCCACAGATATCGCTCCTCTTCAATAGGCCACCAAATATCACGTGTGACACACGGATCACTGCGTGTAGATTCAATAGAAACTTGTCCTTGCAGTCGTCGCAATGGTTTCCTCACCTAAAGCTCTAATACTACTACTTGTTGGTCAGGGAAACATAAACTCAACAAGATTCAATGACATAAAACCAACAACAATCAATCATATAATAAACACAACCATTTAAGTGGTAAATTTAAAAAAAAAAAAACATCCACATATATTTTTTTATCAAGGGAGAATTACAACACCTAAGCACATGGTTACCAACTTCACACACTCTTTCCACACTTGACCTTTACCTCTACAAACATGCATAGATATATAGCATTTATCACACAGTTATACAAACATGCATAGATATATAGCATTTATCACACAATTACACAAATTGACCAAACCCTTACACAAACAGATCAAACAATTACACCTATCCATATTTTATTTTTATCTGATTTAGCTCAACTAACTAAATAATTCTACGAGTCAAAAAAATCTGTCCATATCCCAAAAATCATGAAAAATTAATTTACAGAATCACATGGACATGGAGGTGAATCAGGGACAGCCCATAGTGCTAAACAATCACCAAAGACATTCTTTTTGAAGACCTGCTTTTTCCTCATTTTTCTCCATGGAAGTACATAAATCAATTAATCAGGGCGTTCTTTAGATGTAGTTAACAACATTTAACTAGTCTAAACAACAAATTATCTAATTAAAATATTTTAATTAGCAATTTTCTTTGAAGGTGTCAAAAGTAAGCGTTATAAATTTCAAGAAGTTGGAATGTTCTATTTTATAATTGCATTGGGAATTGAAACGGTGTTAAAATGGAATGTTCTATTTTGACTTGCTCTCTGTTGGATCTATCTCCACCTATGTCATAGATATCTTAGTACAAATCTCCAAGATTGGCTAGAGAAGTCAGGATATTACCCATGTATCAGTGATTGGATTTGAAGACAATTCTACTAATGCAAGCCCACTCACAATGTTCATCTTATCGATTCATTAAATAATTGCCATTGGGCTACTTGAAAACCTACTTTCCAATCATGTAAAAAAAATGCAAAGAGATACAGAAGAAAATATCTAGACATTCCATATCTAGACACTCCTGAGTATAATTCCCATCCCAAGCACAAGGCAATGCATGTAGCACAATATAGAGAAATGCCAAGTAATAAAAGCCACAAAGAACTTTGAGAAAATCTTAGACAATGAAATTCTTCGAAGTGAGGGAAAGATATAGAACATTTTTTTTTGGCATTTATGAGAAGTGAAAGTTTAAGATTAAGATGACATTTTTAATCATTTGATATAGCATGAGGTGAGGTGAGGTGAGGTAAGGTAATTAAAGACTTTTCCATGGGAATAAAAATAATTATGCTCCAAATTCAAAAATATATTTTTCTTTACATTAATCCTAGTTCAGTTTATGTAAAATTGAAGCATTTCTCACCATTCAATAAGCCCTGTGATTATGATGTGAACCAAGATGATTGATTCATGTTTTACATGAAATTTATTTCTTTTTATAATAAAATTAATTTTTCAATTTAACAGTGAATCAAATAATAATAAATAATTAAAATTAAAAAATATATATTTAAATTGATAAGAATACGTAACAAAATAAAAAAAATTGTCAAAATAACAAAGCTTTGATATTTTGAAAAATTTAACTAGAATTTCATATTCAAATTATGAATAGCTAAACCAGGGTTTTCAAGGCAAAGGAATCGACCACTCGACCTATACTGTGTCAGGAAGCTGGACAAAAGATTAAAACAATGCCAGCATAGAAGTGATTTATCATGTTGTAGATTTATAGCACCATCGTAATGAATGAATGATAAGTGATCGATTGGAGAAAGAAATTACTAAACATTACCAGATTAAAGAAGTAGACGAGGAGTGTAGATGAGTTAACTACAAAAAGATAACGCAAGAAGTAGACGAGGAGTGTAGATGAGTTAACTTCCAACGTCGAAGGAATCCAAATAACTTTGCATTTGAAGGCATCCCCACAACGCTCCACCTTGGATATGCTCCTGCTCCATCTGTGTGCATGCAATGCTCCACTTGGATGCTCCATCTATGTGCGTGCAATGCTTCTCTTGGATGCTTGAATCCGTTTAACCTCCCCTGCATTCTTATTTCCAGGGTTCAACCTCCCTTGCATTCTTATTTTCAGGGCTCATTCTATTGAAAACATGATGGGAGAGAGCGCTTAAAGACAGATTGATGGAATTGATGGAAAGGGAAGATTGATGGCATAATGGAAATGGCACGAAAAATGGCGTTTCATGGCAAGGGCATTCAAGGGATTACAAGGCATCAAAGGGAGGCTTAGAAGGCTTACTAGACAGTTCAAGCAGCTATAGGTGGTTTGATGGTGAGGGTGTTCATAGGAAAGGGATTATAAGGCTCACTCGGTAGGCAGTTTGATGGTGAAGGCGTTCATTGGCGAGGGATTACAAGGCTCACTCAGTGGGTCAAGCAGTTATGGGCAGTTTGATGGTGAAGGCATTCAACGACGAGGGATTACAAGGCTCACTAGGTGGGTCAAGCAGTTGTAGGCGGTAGTGTGTGGTTGTTGTGTTTCATGATATAAAAATATTTTCTCAATTATGCCTCCATTTTATAAATTAAAAAAAATTATATCTAGTGGTGAAAAAAAATTAAAAACAAATTATGTCTAGTGGTGAAAAAAATTATGTCTAGTGGTAGACTGCTTGTGACATTGGTTGCTTGACTTATCATTTTTATCATTTTTTAGGCAAGAATACTTTCATTTTTTCATTTTCCAACTGTTGGAGTACTTGTTGGTTTTGTGTTTTGTGATTGAATTTAATTTGACATATAAAAACACATAGTTTGATGCCCTTTAGTGCTAAAAATAAATCATTAAAGAGATCTAATAACTAGATTAACAAAATCAAATATGAAGATCAAATACCAGAATGTGATACAAAAACACTCCCATGGTGCAATAGAAACACCAGTGGGTAGAGACACCCAGGAAACATTAGACAACATGCTTCAAGTCTAACCTTATTTGCCACACGAAATGTATTCCTTTGTTTCTTTTAAGCATACAACTTTAATGCAAAGACATTTTCTGCAATTTATGCCAAAATTGCAAGACATCAAGAATATAAAATACTTGAATAGAAATCAATTCAACCATATTGCATCTTATTTGGTTTTCAAATGTCCTTGGAATGGATGGGGATGAACTACAATGCTACCATGAATATGAATACTAGGTGTTAATTTAGACAAAGTGCATATTAATTCTCCTAATCATTCATATTTCTTCTAAACCAACTCATAATAAAGAATAACCTTTATGTTTCTGATGAGTGATTGTAGAAGTGCCAGTCGGAAAGAACCCACTAAGGAAGGTATGGTTATTGGTATTTTTAAAATACCAAGCAAGCATCTACAGTTCCTATGAAAGACCGAATGACCATATACAAAACCCAAAACAATCAGTCTGATGGAGTATTTCATGCAACCTTGCTCTGGAGGAAGTACTTGTAGATAGCATACAAAGATGGAGATAAATCGAGGAAGTACTTGTAGATAGCACACAAAGCCAGAGATAAATCGAGAGAAAATATTCGAATAGACCTCAATCCAACTACAAAGAAGAATTTAATTTAAGACAATATAGGAACAAAATGCAAAGGTAAGCTAATCGATTCTAGCTTAAGCTTTGACATATCTGACATCCAAGCCAGGGGAGAGCACAGTCTCTCTTTGAATGCCTCATGGATGCCTCAGGCTCTCTGCTGCCACCCAAGGGGTTAATGAAGGGGACGGCTTACCTTGAAGCTTCAACATCCAACCGTGGACTAAGACATGCACACCAAGTAGTTGAGATGGCTACACCGCCCATACATCCACAAAATTCCCAAGGTAATTCCACCCTACATCCATCCTATGGATCATATGTTGTTGGTATTGAAGCTTCCCTTGGGTTCTGAAGTTACCCTTGGATGTTGGTTCAACATACCAACTTAAATGTTTCTTTTGATGTAGAAAATAGAAGATGTTGGTTCAACATAACAACTTGACTAATCTTTCTTTTGTTGTAGAAAATAGAACCACCTAGGTCTGCCATGCAGAACCTCTAATCACTCGTGCATTGGCATGTAGAACCCCTAATCACCAGTGCATTGAGAAAGCTGTGTTCTTCCACTATGCCCATATGTTTATAAAAGGGTTCAGGATTTTAAGAGTTTGAAACTAGTCATGAACCTTACTCTTTTTGTTGAATCCTCCCAAACCAATTTCATTGGTAGAGCCAATACATTTTGAGTCGAGAGATGAATTGAAAACACTGATATTTTTTGGGGTAACCTACATTAAGGTCTGAAACGCGTCAGATTTTTAGGTTTGTTTCTGTCTCGTGGGCGCTCTAACAAAATAGTGGCAACAAACATCTGCTCCTTTATCTGCATGCATGCAGAGTATCTAGTGAGGATATGTGTTGGAATAAATCATGTAGAGTATCAAATGAGAATACGTGTTGGATTAAATCTTTTGATAGTTGGGCCATACCTCAAACTGAACGCATATCCCTCAGTTATTTTAATTTTTTTTTTTAAATAATAATAATATATTACTGATCACCTTTGTAAATCAGTTTGGGGCCTTTGTAAATCAGTTTGGCTTTTTCATGTTGGATTTAATTTCATTGTCCTTTGTTTCCTGATTGAATTGTGTAAATGTTCGCAGTAAGCGTCTCATCTTAGGTTGGAAAAATGTTAGAGAATCTACAGTGAAAACTCCCTTTTCTTGCAGATCGTTATCCTACCTCATACCATGTCCACTTGATTAAAATTTCACAAAATTGACATTGCATAAACTACTTTTGGGTTATAACTCTTCATACTTTTTTTTTAAACTATTTTGCAGATTCGAGGAAGAGACCGAAATTTTGAGCCAAACAAATCTCGGAGGGAGGTCGACCTGTCAAATAAAATATCATAACCTATCAATGAAATGATGCCACACTCGTACCAAAAGATTGTTGATATCAGTAAAACTCCATGCTTGCAACCAAATCAAGGCTACTTGAGAGCATTGATCAGAAGACAGTTAGATCAAAATATAAATTATGGATAAAAACAAACGTGGTGGTGCCACGTTGTCATTTTTTCCAATGGTTAAGTGAACAGTTTAAATCGATGAAGAAAACCACTCCATCTTACGCGAGTTCGAGTTTCTAGGTACCACACCACTGAAATATTTTCTTGCGAACTTTGATTAGTAAAAAATGTGAAGACTTATATGTCAAGTAACATATGGAAAGGCACCGAAAATCACTAAGGTCTACAACTTGAGATCACCATGTCAATTTTAAAAAATAAAATAAAAGAGGAATCTGGCTCGAAGGTTTCCAAAAGTGTAATTCAAGATAAGGCATGGTGCTATGTAAAAATTAAGTTGCCATGCATAAAATCCACGTAAGATGCACCAAATTATCAGTTCATTGGATGAGGTTTTGTACAGTTACGATAACTCAAGATTGTGTGGCATAATTCTATGGATATGAAGCCATTGAATCATTAATACACCAAATTATTGCTCTATCGCATCACTGGGTCACATGGGATAGTGAAATGTCTCCAGTTCACAGAATTCATGCCGCTAAATTGTAAGGTTTAGATATCCAAGAAATCGTGCTACAAAGAAAAGATTATAATCAAAATCGCTCTGATCATAGAGAAACAATAGTATCATGATTCACCAGAAAAAAATGCACGAGTTCACTTGAATATATGTAGCAAACCCTAATTTTCCATGTAATTTTCTACAGAAAAGGTGTTCTGGATCTGAAATTCAAAGTTTTGAAAACACCGTCTGTCAAAATATCCGCATTTGAGCCCAAAGTCATTGAAAAGAAACTCAAACCTACCATGATTTCATTTCTAGAATTGTGTGATCATGGTTAATCAATGGTAAGAATCCATCGGTTCATCAAAAATTTATCCCTACTATGCCATTGAGATAGAATTTCAAAATTATGTTTCGCATTCTATCATAAAATCACTACAAGTTAGCGGGAATAATTATCATGGAACATTTTGCGACGACTCTCTCTCTCTCCAACAATTTTGAGCTCGACATAGAAATTACATGAAGAAAGGCGGTTCATGGATTATGATGCAAGAGCACATGAATTTAATGAAGCCACTGAATCAAATGTAAAAGGAGAACTTTAAGCTTCTTGCAGATTTTTACTTAATTGGATTAAGTGGTGTTGTTTTTTTTCACTTATTTTAGTTGTGTCATTAGATGTTAGATTTTACTTTAAACTAAATGTAGTTTTAGTTTTATTTTCAATTTTAAACCTTTACTTTAATCTGATAGTTTTCATTTTGTTTAGTTTAGATCAATATTTTTAAATTAGTCTAATTTTAATTATACTTAGTTCTAACTTAATTGTATTGTATATTTTAATTAAGTTTTTAGATTTAATTTTTTTACTATTTAGATTTAGTTAAATTCAGTTTAGTTTAGTTTATTTTAGTTTAAATTTGTTTAGATAATATTTTAAGTTTAAGTCTTTGACTTTTAATTCAAGTATATTTTAGTTTTATCCTTTTATTTTTAGTTCAATTAAATTTAATTGTATTTAGGTTTAGTTAATATTTAAATCTAATATAGTACTTTTGTATTAAAAGGTATTTACACTTTATTAAGGCAGGGACTAGCTACGACGTGGTTATCTCACCAGTTCAATTATAACTCACAATAATGATAATAAGTAGATTAATTGACTCACACTAATGATAAGTGGATGATGTGCACATGATGACTATGTGAAAATTATGACCTAGTGTAAGTTGGATGAAAATTCAAGTGGTTGTTGATGTAGCCATTAGCTTTAATGATTTATTATTATATTTCATAAAAAACCTGTATTCAAAATTCTAAGAAGATATGATAAAATTATTTTCCCATATAATTTTTATTTTGTTAGCCAAATTTATATTTGTAAACATAACTCTTGTTTTTTTTAGTATGGATGTTGTTTACATTTTTTGACATTTTTATTGGTAAACAAGATAACACATAGAATATGGCTTCATTTTTATTTGTTTCCTACTATGAATAGGATGTGGATTTTATTTCCCTACCATGGATGGGTTGTGCATTTAACATTTAAGTGAATTTGCTTATAAAAAAATGACACTTTATAAATTTGGGTAAAAGGTACATTAAAAGATACTCAAAATATGTATCCTTCATCAAATTTTCACTTGACATGCAATGTAAATTTGAAATTCTAAGCTTGGTTTTAATGTAGTATGTCATTTACTAGATTCCAATTTTCTCTTCCAGTTTTAGAACATACATTCATGTATAATTAACTTTACTCTTGTGAGGAATAAATGTGAAACAATTTTCTTTGACATCCACTAAATGCTTTAAATTGTCCCATTTCTGTCAAGGGTGGTTTTTTCAATGAACCAAAATTGCACCTTTTTTCCATTCATATTTTTGAAAATCCAACCAAGTCACCTTAAAATTGGCCAACCACCCCCCCCCCAAAAAAAAAGTACCATAATCAAAATTCCAAACATAAATATAAAACTCTAACTTTCTACATAACTCCTACTAAATTTAGGAACAATTTTTAATTTTTATCAAGTATGAAAAACACTCAAAGTTACCCTCCCATAAGAATAAATATAAGAGATATAAGTAGAGTGTTTTATACCGCTGAAGGGTTTGCATGTGCTCTCTCTTCTCTATAATCCATCATAGACCACTAACAAATTTACTCATCCATCTGTTAATTGCTAAAATACATTTTTAGTTTAAATATATACAAAAATTAAGTTTAAAATTATTAAAAATAAAAATGTAATTTTTTTTTAAATTAAATAAAAATTATTTAAATTGAAAATATTAATATTAATTTCTTACAATTAAATTATATTAAAAATATTGAAAAACATTGAATCTATTTTTATTTTAAAAATAATAAATTTATTAATTTAAAATAAATATTTAGCCAAATTTAAATGACTACAAATTAAAAAATATAAATATAAAAAAATTTACAATACTTTTTAAATAAACAATAATAATTAAAAAAATTTAATAAAATGATCTTATAAACCAATGAGTTATTTCCAAAGACATTAATGATATTCTTGAGAATTGTCGATCCCTAGGCACTTGGGTTTCCTTTCCTTAAGGGGAAGAATGGGTCGGTGTGGCCCTCTACAAGCTAGCATCCCTCACTCGGCTTGTTTCTCTTCCCTAAAGGGAAGACTTGTAGTGCATAAGGAAGCTCGCATACACCCAACACTAAACATGGTACTGGACTAGTTTCGATTCCGGACTTCCCTTTTATATATATATATATATATATATATATATATATTCCATTGAGTGAGAAGGAAAAATGGTGTTTTCCATTGTTATTGAGTGAGAAGGAAAAATGGTATTTATTGTTGTAAGGCGGATGGTGGAAAAAGCAAAACTATTAGAACAAGTAACGAGTAATAAGGTTGTCATTTTAATTGTATTTCAATGATATCTTGTCATTTCTCATTTTGACACTAACTAATGGAACTCACAATCTTGAGTTTTTGAAAATAATAAAAAAATTTAAACAAAAACTGTCAATGAAATATTAAGAAAGTTTCATGCATATTTTTATCATTATGTTTTACTATATATTCCTAAATTGAACCTAATCGTAGATTTGAGTCGCTTGACAACTCAGTGACAAAGTTAATCATCGACAATGTAGTTGGGCCTTCCAATAACCTGAATCTACAACTGAGTTAAAAAAAGGGTCAAAATTTACTCGAGAAGCATGTTCTTCATATTAGTGATAGTGGCACACCAAATAATGCCTATACTAGACCAATACATAAAGGAAGCCATATGGACATCAGGGAGAGGAGCCGCACCTTCCAAGGTTTGAGACACTTTCCATATCCCTAGCCTTCAGATCGGTATCGGAGCACAATAATCCCACTTTCAAGTTTCAACACCTTATCCATGTCAGTGACTTCATATTCAATCCCCAACTTCTAATCTGACACATCTAGTGTTGGGTAGCGGAAGCATAAACTCAACAAGATTCAATGGAGAAGAAATGAAAACAAAAACATTCAATCACACAATGAACACAACGATTTACATGGTAAAACCATTTAAAGGGAAACATCCACGAGGCAATGATAATCGGTATTCTTATTGATCAAGGGAGAATTACAACATCCAAACACAGGCTTGCAAACCTCACACACTCATCCCACACTCTGCCTTTGCCTCTACATGAATCCATAGATATATAACATCTATCACACAATTACGCAAACTGAACACAAACTGATCAAACAGTTACAATTATCCATATTGTATTTTTAGTTGATATGGTTTAGCTAACTGCATAATTGTAAGAGTCAAGAAATACAACCATATCCCAAAAATCATCGGAAATTAGTTCGCAGATTTCAACAATCTCCGCCTTGACAACAATTTACTTGATATATCATGCCCAAATTTATTAATAACCTTTCTTTCAATCCAAGAGAAGCCAAACACCATCACATCTTTGCAACTTCTCTAAAAGAACTCGTTACAAACATGTCTACATGATTTGCTCTAGTATAAACTATTCTGTGTCCATCAGTGAATTGTCAAGTACAAAACGATGTGTTGTCCAATTTTGACACACTAGACTGTTAGTCAAATGCACAACTCTTTGACCATCAAAGAACACCTTATCCTGTACTTGTCCAAACTTACCCAATCGATCCTTGCATTCATATGAGACATAACCTAAGGTAGGTATCCTATTTTCCAAGTCTTATGAATTAACATAACCATAGACTGAATCGTGCAACCACTATGTGTGATACTTGTGATTATGTTCTTCTAAGATACAAAAGAACTCAATTCCATGTTTTTCACTTGGTTTTTCCATGTGTCCATTGACAACACCAACTACATGTGAAATACTTAAACATTCCCATTGCAATCATCAGCACTCATTTGCATGCTCTTCACCTAGTTTTTCCATGTGTCTACTGAAAACACCAATTTCATCACATGCATTAAACTTCCAACTAACATACGATACACGACACATATAACCCTTTTCTTCTTCATTAATTAGGACATAAACTTGAAGAAAAATTACAATGGAAATCCAAATGGATTGTATCGATTTCACATTAGTCATACTGAATTTCATGAGTATCTTCACCACATAATTCTGTTGTGATAACCAAGCTTACCATATTTTCTATCTTTGTGTGTTTCGATGCCCAAGATTTGTTTCAGTGCTCCTAGATCCTTCATATCAATCGTCATAACCAACTGAGCCAACCTCTTGATTTGAAACATGCATGTGCTTGCAACAAGCATAACATTTAACAAAAAGATAATAAATATACCATAAACTCAATGGTTATACCCACTTCTTGTAAAATATGGCTCACCATGAATAAATCAAACATCTTGTACCATTTCCTGGTTACCTTAGGCCATACAATGATTCCTCAGTTTGCAAACAAAACTTTTCTTGTGATCCTGAACTTACCTTTCTGGTTGTTCCATATACATCTCCTTATCCAAAAGCTCCATGTGAAACAATTTTAACATCTAGTTGTACTAACTAAAGATCAACTAATGCAACTAGTGCTAACACAACATGAATAGAAACAAGTTTTTAACAACTGTTGAGATTCTTTCATGTAATTCAATACCTTCCAAATACCCTTATATGACCAGTCATGCTTTGAACCTTTCATGTTTTACTATGTTTTATTTTATAAAAGAAGATTCAGCAAACAATGCATATATGTCCATGATGATTCTGTGGGCACTAGGATCCCAAAATCTACATCCCTTAACATCATCACCATATCAAAGATCTACCTATTTGATTTGGGTCCTACTTAGAATGATGATAAAAAACATAAGCATCACAACCAAATAATTTCACATTTGAGTAATCACTAGATGAGATGTCCATACCTTTTCCAGAATCTTCCAGTCTTTTGCAACTGATGGTGACCAATTTACCAGATAGCACAATGACGTTTGCTCGCAACTATTGCTACAACTTAGCATTACTGAACATGCCCTTTCGATCCTAGGTTCCTTGTAATAATTTCCAAGTTCTATGGATATGAACCTACCTTCATCATATATTCTCAAACACTTGATTGACTTGCCAATGTTCATTTCTAAACACATCATTCTTTCCAAAGACCCACCTTTCTAACCTGGACACGTTGCTCCAGCTTGAATATTGCATTTGAAAAACCTTAACCAAATCTGGCCAAGTTGACCCAAGTGAACCTTTTCTGCTCACTTCCTGGGACTTTATAATGGAGTCTCAGTGATCCATATTAACATGAACATTCGCTTGACCCAATCCAGTCAAGCCAACCAAGTAAGCCTTCATCAGGACCATTTACAATGGAGTTCAACAAGCATTTTATAGGCTTCATTACATGCAATCCATGGACACAATACCACGGGATACCCAAAAAGCATGGACCCAAAAAACCACGTTCTTTGACCTCAAAAAACAGATTTATCTCATTAATTATTTCACTGAGTCAAGGTTAATCCAACACACATGCCCCACCACATATTCAATCTACTTAAATGTGTGTCTATAATTTTCATAGGTGACTTGTTGTTTCCTCCTCTCCAGGAATGTTAAAGAAAACTTCATCTACCAAACACAAACAAATGGTACTGGGGGCTCTTGCATCCATATCCTCTCAGTCATCATATGTCATTGATGCAGGAGCATCGCCAACTCAGCAAGCGAGCCATCACATCAAGCGAAAGATCAGCTGGAATGAACAAAATCAAATTTTGAAAATGCTTTGGGAATGTAGCGCAAGTCTTAAATGAACCTTTATGAAGGAGCGCCTGTTGTATCGTAGCAGACCTCAAGCCTTACGCTCTTGTCTGAAATAGATAGGAGGCATTTATTAGATTTAATGCAGGTAGATAGATGTTTAAATCTAGATTAGACAATTTTAGTTTCAAGAGGGAAAACAGATATAGACACCCTCCTTTGTATCATTGTAACATAGAGAATTTAGATTCATTCATTCAGGAGCAAGAGGAGAGAGCAAGCAGAGAATTTGTGAAGAACACCCATGTACAGATGTTTTTGAATTAATAGAAGAGAGTCTTTGATTCAATTTCATGGTGGGTGTTGTTTCTCTGTGTATGTTGTTTATGTGCTCATGAATGTTGGTTTTCTGGTCATGCATTTGTTTTGAATATGTTGTGCTTAAGGTTTTAGAGGTTCAACTGAAGTCTAAGAGAGGAGAGAATAAGTTTCAATTGTTTCTCTGTTTGAGCCAGGAGATTCCTGCATAGAGTGCAATTGAATTCACCCGCATAGAGTGTGTTGATGAGGCTGGGCAGTTAAACCCTTATTCTCATTCACCTAGAAGTTGATTGGAGTTGGTAGAGCTGTGCAGGAGAAGTGCAGGTTGAACTTGAAGTCTCAGGGGCTAGTCTGAGCAAAGGAAGGCATAGACTATTGTTGCCAGGAGCGCATAGGGTCTGAAGGACTCAACACTTTGAGAGTTGTTGACGGTTGAACACAAGGAACGTGTGCAAAGTCTCTGAAGGAGTCAGAGTTGACAAGCTCAGAAGGGATAGTTCCTTCGTGATACTGTGGAGATGGACCCAGGAGAAAGTTCGAACAGGTCGGAGCTTTGAAGTGGAAGAGTTCCTCAAGGAGGAGGAATCGACGACCAGGTCTCGCAGGAGAGATTCACGAAACCCCGTCGACCGTCGGATCTTGGAGAAGTTGCACGGGGTTTAGCCCTTAGGCACAGGGTGGAACAAGGGCCATCGGGATTTGGCTTATTGGGGTTTGCGGAGGCAGGAATTTCACACTTGTTGAAGTCGCGATTAGCGATTTCCTGACATAATCGGAGCCGTCGATCGTTACGGGGACACGTGGCACAGGATCCAGAGAAGTCGGGGTTCGGCATTCGGGAATTTCTAGTGCAAAGAGATTGCAACCTGTGAAATTGCGATCCCGCGATTCCCGATAGAGTGGAGAGAGGAGGCGACGTGGCACGGAGATATTGCACGTGCGCATCGGAGTTCGGGGTTCGGAGATTTAAGGAGGCAGTGAAACATGACATCGTATGTTCTGATTTCCCGATAGGGAAATCCCCGACAGGAACGGAGAGCATTGACGTTCTGACCCATCGGGTTTTGGGGTTTTTGATAGCACGAGAACCGTGCACTCAGGTTTCACGATAACGCGAAACCCGATTTCCCACAAAGTAAAGGGAAGATCGCCGAAAGGAGATTTTTGTGGGTATTGAGAACTCCCGAAAGGAGTTGGAAGAGTTCTTTGACTCTTCGGGCCTGAGTGAAAGAAGGTCCTGGTGGAAGCGGGACGTGTGGGTGGCGCATGCTGCATCAAGTGGTATCAGAGTAGGAGAAGAGTTCTCTTTGCTTTCGGTAGCAGAGAAAAGAAATTTTCACTATGCCGCCGAGAAGAGGTAGACAATCACCCAATCCAGAGGGGGAAAGGGAATTGTCCAGGGAAAGAGAAATGTTCAGAGAAAGAAGTAGCCAAGGACAGAATGTAGAGATGGAGAGAGAATTACGAAATCTTCGTGCCAGAATGGAAAATATGGAAGCAGCACATAGACGCATAGCAAATACTAGAGATCTAAGTGACTCCGAAGGTGAAGCTGAAGGTGAGATCGGAAGAGCGTCGTGTAGGGAAAGAGTGTAGATCTCGG
>CBVK0102063740.1:0-16990 GCA_900067695.1 Picea abies
TCCGATCTCACATGGACAGAAATCCAAATCCATGGTATCTGCTCATTTACATGCTCAAATTCAGCGTCCTTTTGTTTACAAATTCTACCCAAACTACACTAAGTCTCTTTTTCTCAGGCAGTCACGAGCATAGCCAGTCTTCGTTAGATTATTGGTGTGTAGTCATTTGACTAATGTCTGCTCTCGTTCTCACTTCGGAATGTCTTGTGCCTCATTTTCCACACAGCAAATCCGATATTTCCTTCACAGATTGCCTTGGCATGGAGGCCACAGATCACTATTCGACATTCTATACAAATACAAATGAAGGATCAGTAGATGATGAGATTAATGGAACAGGGGGGTCGGCATCAACATGCGCCACACAATCTCAAACTCGCTGCTTCGTCTAAGGTTCGAGCCTGAGCACAACCAGGAGGGTGGCCCTCAAAGGCCCCAGAAGGGGATTGATGAAAAACTGCAGGATCAGGTGGAAGAATCATGCCTTACCAGCTTGCAGCAGACAGGTTTGCAGCCCACCGGCTCTTCTTTTCCAGCAATAACAAGACCCCATGTTCAGAGCAGCAGGTGGGATATTATTCCAAGCATGACCTGCTCTTGCCAAGCATTAGCAAGGCATTCGATCAACAACAAGCGCATTTGGCAACATGCAGGCGCCATTGAAGGATGTGAAGAGCGATTTGGGCAGTGTATTCATTGCAGGGCACAGTAGTACTCAAAACGAATTAGGTATCAATGACCATCATGCGATTTTGACTCCAGCACTTAAATCTCAGATCTTGGATTACCAGCTTGAACAGAATCAAAAGCATCTACAGCATCATTCGTCCTCGGCTCCGGGTAGTTTAATTGACATATCTTCTAATTGTTTAAATCAAGAATCCTCGCGCATTACTAGTGGCATCCAGGCCCAAAGCCGAGGAAATGTTCAAGGCAGGCGCATTATCAAGCGATCTTCCAAAGCTCAGAAGAGGCCCAACGTAATAAAGGGCCAGTGGACAGCCGAAGAAGATAGGTTGGTGGCAGAGCTTGTAGAAGAATATGGAGTACGAAAATGGTCTCAGATTGCACAGAAACTCGATGGTCGCGTGGGCAAGCAGTGCAGAGAACGGTGGCACAACCATTTGCGATCCAATATCAAGCAAGATGTGTGGGTGGTCAGGATGGCCAGGAAATCACTATCCATCCACCAGAGATACGAGAACCTTTACCGCTAATAATTCATCATCTTCCTATAGCTGTGACATTTGATTTCTTTGGCAAAGGAGATATGATGGTTTTAGATACAAATTACAAGGAAGAAGCAGTGATGGGCAGAAGGATGACCATGGGCAGAAGGATGACCATCTCGATAAATACATGTGCGGTTCAAAATGGGAATAGCATATTGTCTTCAATATATGCATCATGAAATGGAACCCTAGGTTATTCAACCTAATTTTTACTCTAAGGCAGTCTATTTGACAGATGACTATGCAGCTAATCTATTAGACTCGGGTGTCAAAGTTATTAAAAGGAATCAGTCAGGATCGGTACCTGAGGATAGTAGATTGTTGACTTCATTAGTTAACATTTTTCTTGGCAATATATCGTGTCGAAATCAAAGAAGAGAGAAGTTTGGGTTGTTCTCGGAATAACAATAAGCGGAATTCTACTCGTCGCTCTGGTGGTGGGTATTGTTCTCTATTTCAAGAAACTCTGCGAAAACGAACCACAACACCTCGCGAACCTATACTATTCAATGATTATGGTGCCAGGAGCCGCCTCCTTCTTTTAAGCGGAGTGTAAATGGCTGAAAACGGTTTTCGAAGCCCAAACGGTCATGTATGCAAAGGATGGACAGATAATAAAAAGAATCTATCGGACTGCGTTGCGAAGGGGCGCAGACTGGCAAATAGACAGATGGCAGAAGCGTTTCTGCATGAAAACTCCCATGGAAATGATACGTTCTCTGCACGATTCAGCTCGGGAAGACCACCGTCGTTTAATTCATGCCATCTTTACAATCACCATCGAGCAGATGCAGAAATACAACGCGGCTCTAACTGGGGACATTCTTGATTACCAGACCATAGACACATTTATACCATAAGCCAGGAAGCTGTGAACTCCAGTCGACTAATTGAATGGCAACCGAGACCTGGTCGGGAACTTCTGGCGTTGAAGACGAGGATGGAGACGAGGCGAGGAAAGGTCCCTGGACTGTCGAAGAGGATATGCAACTTACGGAGTATATACGCTTACATGGGAAGGGCGTTGGAGCTTTCTCGCCAAAGAAGCTGGGCTCAAGAGAACTGGCAGGAGCTGTAGGCTAAGGTGGAAATATGGAAGAAAACGAATATGGTTCGCTTGTTTTGTGAGTTTCATTCTCAGAACATAGAAACCTTCTTATCTCTGCACGGCTTCACATATTTTAAGAATCTCATTGACAAATCTTTAAAGGAAGCCAAACAAGCTGCTCTGGATGTGGGTAAAGAAATAGTGAGAGTCATCGACGTCATAATAAATGGACTGAAATCACGCAAAGAAGATTCCATGGAAATTATTGAGAAGCTTAGAGAAAATTCAAAGGGACGTGAGCTTTCAAGTTTAATTAAAATTCTCGGCCATGTTTATAAGAATAATCAAGGCTATCTGAAAATCCAGTCGTTTATTTTGCAAGCATTTTCTACAGTATTTGATGAGATTGTCGCAGAGGCTAACATCGTCCTTGGAAGCAGTAGCCGAGTCGTGCTGGTGGGATATCCGTGCGCCCTCGAGATATTATGTTGAACGAATGCAATGGATATCAGCGGCGAAGACTTGAATCACGGGATTGCTATTCTGGGAAGAACGAGGAACTCACTTCTATATTTCAAAGGATTGTACGTGAGAGCACTGGGTAATGTTGTAACTATTTGCATCCCTAGAGAAATTCAGCGATCAAAGGAGATGAGTGGCCTTACGGCGGGACAAGACCTTGAAGCTGAATTGCAGGCGCAGCTTAATTCTGAAGCCCTTGAAGCTGCAGTGCAGGCGCAGCATAATTCTGAAGCCCTTGAAAGGGGTGTTAGGCTTATTAAAGATATACTTATGGAAGAAAGTCCATTAGTTGCTTGCATTCTCAGGCGAGAATCGCACAGGTTGGATTGGATATCAGCAAAGCCATAAGCAGGAAACGAGGTCCATTGTTCGATGTTGAACTTCTCCGCAAATTCATTCGTGATTTAAGTGAAGATGAAGTAGTGCTTGTTGATCCAACAACAAACCCAAAACGGCAGGGAAATGAGGCGTTGCTGGAAGAAGACAGATATATGTTGTCTAAAATGATTATGTCAAGTGTATCACCCAGATTATGCACACCTAGCCAAAGACGTTTACAAGCTACCCTAAGTCAGTAACTGTTCAAAGTGCTGGCAGAGGCACCTGGCAGTCGCAGTTCTCCATGAAGGTGAACCATTTCAGATTCCCGGAACACAAAGAGTTCTAGATTTCTCTTTTAAAAAAGACTGATGTATATAATAAGAGAGGGGGGGGAGAACCAGGGGGGCCAGGGGGAGAGGTTGGGTTTTGTAATGTATTATTTTATCAAACATAGAACAGATTTCAAGAGATTCTATACTTTGTCACTGTCTAATTCTGTCTTCTTCATGTATTATTGTTTCTGAAGTTTTCATCACTGTTTTTTCTGCCTTATGTTCGTTATTTCAGCTTGTAATGGTTACAATTCAGTACAATCTCTGTTGTAGCTATTTTGAAGCATCCTTTAATGTGCAGTTTTTTCTCTGTTTTGCCATGAGTAAAATAAGACCTGCGCTTTAATTGTTTTTGCCTCATTTACAAGTTTTGTTTGTGCGCAGCCTTTCCTCTGTCTTTCAGCAAGACAAGACATGCGTTCAGATATTTGAAGTTTCAGTGTTATTTCATCTATTGTAGGGAAGACCAGATGCTTGGTTTTTCTTTTAGTTTTGTTCATCTCTATCTGTTATCCATCCTCATGATTTTTTAATGAATTAGACAAACGAGGTCATGCCTTTTGTTTCTGATCTATAAATGAGTGAATGACCATTTTGGACCTAGTTCTTGAGACTCCTATGCTATTTGATCTCTGCTTTTGTCTCTTTTCTCGGTTTTCATTTTGACTCCATGCCCAATGGACCTTTTTCCCTGGTCTAAGACTCAAACTCCAAAAATCTCAGACCATCTTTTACCCATAAATCTGCCCACCTTTTTCAAGCTACTTAAACTCCTATCGTGACATTGTTCGAGAGATCCCTCTCGGGTTGGAAGGGGCAGCTCCCAATCCAAAGTGGTTCGAGGTTGCCTCGGGATTGATTTGCTACAGCCCATTTTAGTTATGAGTGTCAACAGGGGTAAGAGAAACTTCAGGTTCTCCTCTATCCTTTGCAGCTTATTTTTCAAGCAGGCTCCAGGTCTGGGACCCAGAGTGGAGATCCTTCCTAGAGGACCACATGATCTAGCCATGGCGTGGTGGATCAAGGTCATGAGACGGCAAGGGGGAGGTAGGGTGTCGACACCCTACAATGATGATTTTTTCTTCTAGTGGCTGAGACAAATCATTGCTCTGGACAACTATCCCTATGCGGAGATCGATTTAAGAGGGGACCCAGATATGTTGCTTCCACCAGGAGCCGCCTATGGCGCCATAGGTAAAAGTTTTTACAAATTTCATCTTTTTGTATTTTTGTATTTAAAGAAACAAAAATATTTTTGGATGGTGTTTGAATATTAACTACATACTTGTGTGACTACAGATGTGGGCCCGCAATGACCAGAACAATTCCTACAACATAGACGGAGGCACCGGGAAGATGAGGCAGTGAGAGGAGAAGCGGAGAGAGTCCTAAATAACGTGCAGGGCAACCTGTCTCATTTGACACAGAGGATTCTTATGGTTCAGGTAGAGGATCTACCTAAAGCCATGAAGCGATAGGTTGTTGGTGTACCTAGAGCATGGGCACGACTCTTCCGGCATCTCGCAAACACCATGGTTTGCTATCATGATACGCACCCAGAGCCACAGGCGTAGATGTCATGGGATATGTATATCGGTTGTATATGTATTTTGAGGGGTTTTGCCCCAATTTTGTAATATAAACATCATATTTTTTGAAATATATAAAGAGGGATCTTCGGCTTTACTCATATCTTACAATGTGTACATTGATTTAATGGTTTTCTTTACTTTATTAATGTGACAAATGCAAATCTAAAACATAATTAGCGTAGGCATCGGATACATGATTAGAACTTCTAGGAATATGAAAATATGTAATTAAATCAAATTGTTGTTCTAAAAGACGCACCCGTAGGAATCGACAGACTAACATAGGATCACGCACATGGTAACGGACATTCAACTGACATACTACTAACTGAGAATCTAGGTGAACCTCTAGAGAGAAAATACCATGTGAGATAGCATCGCACAAAAGTTCTATGACGGCGCTATATTCGGCCACATTGTTCATGGATGGCCCTAGGCATATGCCACTTGAAGACACCAGCAGACCCTCAGGCGAGTAAATCACCCAAGCGGCAGAAGCTAAGTTCTATGTATGACGACTGGCTCCGTCTGTGAATCCTAGGTAGACCAAAGACTCCGTTGACATCTGCCAACAAAAGGGAAAACTCGATAAGGAAGCCAAAGACAAAAAGAGAAGGGGAAAAATATGTATATACACTAAATTTACATTAGTATACAAAGGGTTTCACCCAAGCCTAGGGCTCAAGCGTAATACCTTTCCAAGTAGAGCCCATTTCTGGGCTTGGCCAATTTATTCCCTTCATAATCTTCCAATTCGTAGGCTCCTTTTTCTAGAACACGTCGCACGATATAAGGACCGTGCCACATGGGTTTAAACTTGCCTGCCCCCAGTGGTTCTTTGGCTTGGTCATACAAGAGGACCAAGTCACCCTTGCCATACAACCGGGGACAGACATACTTGTCCTACTGAATCTTGACATGTTTCTTGTTTGCCTCGATAGTCGTAAAGGCATCCCAACGTTGCTCGTCAAGACTCTCTAGGTCCAAGGCGTCGCTCTAAATCTTGAGAGAAGGGATTTCACATTCAATAGGAAGTATCGACTCCACACCATGTACTAACTGAAAAGGGGAAAAACAGGTGGCAGTCTTGACCGAGGTTCGGTATGCCCAAAGCGCGAGATATAGCATGATGTGCCAATCAAAATTACTCCGACTGACAGTTTTTTGCAAAATGGTCTTGAGAGACTTATTGACGGCCTCTACTTGCCCATTTTCCTGGGGGTAATAAGGATATGAGTGACCATGTATAAACCCTAGCTTGGATGCTAGTTCTACCACCATTTCATTCTGAAAGTGAATGCCATGATCAGTGACAATCTCACTCGGGATACCGAACCGGGCGATAAGTTGGTTGAACACAAAGAAAGTTGTAGTCTTTCCATCAGATTTTACGGTAGGCATGGCTTCGGCCCACTTGGTAAAGTAGTCGACAGCCACGATAATGTGTTGATTCCCCCCAGACAAAGTTGGGTTGCAATCGACGAAATCTACCCCCCACTTGGTGAAGGGACCGACGGCAATGACTGGGTGAAGAGGGGCTATGTGTGAGCACATTTTTCGAGTGAACACCTGGTAGGGGTGACACTTCTTAACCGCCTCAATGCAATCTTTAAAGATGGTGGGCCAGAAGCAACCGGCTCGCAGGATTTTTTGGGTTGTCGCAAGCTCGGATAGATGACCACCACAATCCCCTTTGTGGCAATCATTTAGGACTGACTCGGCTTCCTCGTGAGTTAAGCAGTAACGTAAGATACTATATATTCCTCAGTGATACAAAGTGTTGACGACTATGGTATACTTTTTGGCTTGGTATCTCACACGTCGTCGATCGTCTCGCGAGAGATGCTGAGTGAACTTCAAGGTTTAAAGATATAAAACAATGTCTCCATACGAGGGGTCGGACGACGAGACAAGGAAAATGTGTTCGTCTACAAATGAATCGACATGGATAACATCCTCATCTAATCGTGGAAAATCGGATATTAAATCTGCAAAAACTAGTGATTTCTTAGACATGGCCAAAGCAAAGTCAAGATCAAATTCTTGTAAGATGACAATCCATTTATTATATTTCCCGCCTATGATACGCCTAGTGAGGATGTATTGAAATGGATTGACATATGCAACCATAGTAGTCTTGCAAAGCAATATATAGTGTCATAAACGTTGGACTACGTGAACGACAGCCAAAGCTAGCTTTTCGTTGTGGGAGTAATTAAGCTTAGGACCGACTAAATTTTGACTGAGATAGTAGATGATGTGCTCATGGAGTTCATCATCCTCCTGAACTAGAACCATACCAATCGTTTCTTCAGATGTGCAATATACAACAAGTAATCTCTACTATAATTAGGAGATTTCAGTAGAGGTGTCGATACTAAGGCTTTCTTTAAAGCGTCGAAAGACTCCAAGTCTCACTCATCCCAGATAAAAGGAGTGTGTTTCTTCAATAGCCGCATGAAACCCTTAGTGATATTGGCATAATTCACTATAAACCGACGCAGAAAGTTAGCTTTCCCCTGTAAACCTTGAAGTTGTCTAATCATGCATGAGGGAGGCAATTGAACAATTGCCTCAACCTTAAGAGGATCTACCATGATCTTGGTCTTAGAAACTAGGAATCCTAAGAGACGGCTAGACTTAACGCAAAAGATGCATTTGTGAGGGTTTAACCGGATTCTATAGTAACGACATCTTTCAAAAACCAGCCTAAGGTGTGTAACATGATCCACTCTCTTGCGAGAGTGAGCAGCAAGATCATCAAGGTAAGCTTCGACTATGTGCTTGAGATCGTGAAAAGCGAAAGTCATGGCGCGTTGGAAGGTCACTCCAGCGTTTTTTAGGCCGAAAGACATTTTCCAGTATGCAAAAGTACCCCAAGGACATATAAATGTTGTCTTGTGTTGGTCCTCAGGTTTGATCTGGATTTGGTTATATCCTGAAAATCCGTCCATGAAGGAAAATATTTCACTTCCCACACACTCATTGATAATATGATCAATGAAAGGCGTGGGGAAGTTATCTTTAGGACAAGCCTTGTTCAGGTCGTGAAATTCCATACACACACGGATGGTTCCTTGCTTTTTATTCACAGGAACGGGGTTGGATACCCATTCGGTTAAGGGAACCGAGTAGATGAAACTAGCATTAAGTAGCTTCTCCACCTCTGTCTTAATAGCGAGGGCCTTCCTAGGATTAATAGCTCTAAGACGTTATCGAACAGGTTTAGAATCCGGATAAGTTCTAATCTCATGTTAGACAATATGAGGGTCAATCCTTGGCATCTCTTCATATGACCAAGTGAATACATCTCGAAATTCTTTGAAGAGATTGGTGTAGATCAGAATCTCTTCTGGCGAACAATCTGCACCTATATTTACGTTCTCAATCTTGCTAGGGGTACAAGAGATATCGATCGGGATGGTAGGAGAAATACTCGACATATTTCCTTCGGCATAAATGTCATGCGTATCAAGTGGAACTATGGCACGATAGACTATCTCACTCAAGGTAGACCAAAAATCATCTAGCTCGATTATTTCAATACTTGGGAGAAAATAAGATTGATGATGCATATCATCCCAAGGTCTCTCGGAAACATTCATGGCTTCGAGGATGGCTTCGTCCGAAGGAAAAGTCTCATATAAGAAATCATGTGAACAAAATAACGAGGTGGCCCATACAGGCCTAAGAACGGGATCCTCCTCATTCGTCTGTGAGGTAGCAGGATCAGGATCGATGGAGGATTCAAGAATGGCTTGATACGCAATCTCCATTGTCGATAGTCACGTAGCCATGCCAGCATGCGACTGACCTTCACACGAAAAAGTCGGAGAAGGTAGGGTCCATGGATCACCAAGATAGGAAGTGTGGAAAGGAATAGACCTCCCTATTGAAGCAGGCCTACTAGACATGACGTAAATGTGGTGACTCAGTGCCGAGAAGTCGAAAGTACCCATGAGGGAAGAATACATTCCAACACCAATATTCTCAATTGCCAACTGAGAATTGTCGATCACTGGGATCGACGGTCCAACAGATGTGTTAGGACTAGAGTACGCAAAGGATAATTAGTTGATCGTCACGATCTCCCTCTGATGAGGAAAAGAAAGTGTACGGAAAATAGACGATATGACAACGACCATAGCATAGGTCCAATTGTGACCTAGTAACAAGTTATAATCGAGAGGTGCATCAACTACCTCTACTTCCACCTCTACCGTCTTCCCACCTAAATGGTCCGGAAAGGCAGGAAGAATACCATGAGGGCAGAAGGAATGACCGTCAAATGCAGTCAACATGTTCGACGACTTGGAAAGGGTTGGAGAACCAATACCTTTCCAACAGACCAGGGACATCATGAAAGTGGCAGCACCTTCATCAAGGACCGCTCGTTTGATAGTATACTTGGAATACTCCACATGGATTTGAAAAGCCACATGGTAGGGTAAGTGAGGCTTCACGTCCGTGACATCAAACTTGATAACTTTCGAGCCACTAGGTTCTAGATCTCCTAAGGCAGAGAGTAAGGCATTCCTCTATGATGGACACGTCTGGAGTACCTCCAAAGCCGACATCGCACAAGGGGTTTGGCCCAAATCCTCAACAATAGAGTAGTTATGGGCGGCTCTAGCATTAGGGTTGTGGGTAGAGCACTTGAGTACTCCTTTTGGAATACAAGGTGGTGGCTCTAGTTTCTCAATCTGTAAGTTCGTCTCCGGGGGTGGAGGAGGAGCTTCTAGGCTGGCACTAGCTTTTGAAGAGCTATAATCTTGAGAGCGGGTGGCTATATCAATTTCCACGTCGACCATATTGATGCAAACACGGTCGCCATCTTATGACGGTGGGTTTTGACTTCTACCGGATGCATTTCTGGCGTTCAAAGAGCTTGAGGCTAAGTGTTGATTGTGTGGGAATGGGTTCGTCAGCACGACGGGCAATAGATTTAAAATCCTCGCAGCCTCCGCAAGTTTGGGCCATAAGTGTGTAAGGTGGTCATCGGTACAAAGTTTACAAGGAAACTTCACCTTACGTTTCTATTTCTTTCTTTCTCCAGCATTATCATTATGTTTCCCATTATTATCTTTGTCCTTGGGTTTATTATTATTCTTCCCACCCTTACGATTATTTCGACCTTTCCTTTTATTCCCATCTGGTTGTTGGTCACCATTTGGGTTCTTCGACGATTGCACGGAATGTACATCTGTCGATTGGGTGGTTTTTGAGGATCCAGACGAAGCTATCCCTCCAGCAGACTTCGTTGCCAAGCCTGTGAACTTTACATTGGTGGACCCTACAATTCCATCGGAATGAGGTCCGGGATTTTCTCTAGGATCGTGATTTGTCTGCGGTGCATCTGGAAGAAGGTGGTATAACATCCCAGACTGAGCATATATCAAATCAAGTTATTGGGCTCTAAAGATAGCTTATTCCTCGCTGAAGACCCCAAAAGTAGCAACGTCCTTTGAAATAGGAGCATGCAAAGACTTTAGGAACCATTCTAGAAGAAAGGCCGAGGGTATAGGAGTCTTAACCAACCGCCTTCGCTTACGTCATTCCTAGATATGGTCTGAGATGTGAGTGTTGGTACCCTAGCGTAAAGTCGATAAAAGTTCAAGGCCAACATCATAATGAATGGGCAGTTAAAAGTGGTTGAGAAAGGCTAGCACCAACTGATGAAAAGACCCATATGTCCCCCTAGGTAGCTCAATGTACCATTACGATGCGACTCCAATGAGAGTGCGTTGAAAAAATCGTAATCTAATAGAATCATGATTCAGAGAATTCGATGAGAACCAAAGGTGAAAAGTAGTGACGTGGTCACCAGGGTCCTCGCCATTCTTACCTTCAAACTTTCGAATGTCTGACGGAAGTTTGGTAGGGACAGGGGGCCATGTGGGATCATGACTCACCGGGTCATTCATTAGTTTAGACAAATATGGAAAATTAAGCGTGGCCAGAAAGGGAATATGGGGTTGTGACACCTAACCCCATCCTCCCACAAAAGATTGTGTGTTAGGAACTGCATTCCATCCAGGATTCTGGTAAGGACCAAAACCTTGTCCGGAATTAAAAGACCCTCCTCTGGGTTGATTCGTAAAAGATGGATTAGGCATCATTCTAGCAGGAATGTTCTAATAAGGGTTATGAAAGTTGCCCCCAGTTGGATTCGATCCAAGATTAGGGTTGTTAAAATTACCCCCAACTAGATTAGATCCAGGTGTGGGAGTGCCCAAAGTGTAAGACTGACCTCCTCTGGGTGGGAACCCAGAGGATTGAAGTGGATTCGTCATGCCAAAAGTATTGGTCGGAATCGACACTGAGGGGATAAGGATATAGGGTGGAACTTGTCCGCCAGTTGGGTTGTTCCATCCAGTCGTAGAAGGATTAGACCCGGGGTTAAGAACAGGGACACTTCCTACATTAGGATCCTCTTGGGGAATATGAGAACTACCAAACGGGAAGGGAGTGTAAGGAGGTGTAGTGCCCCCAAGTCCAAAGCTAGCGTTATGGCCAGTAGTCGGGATGGCAGTCGAAAACTGTGAAGCGAAGTTGGCCATACCATAAGAAAATGGACCAGAATCCATAGGGATGGTTTGAACATTGTAACTCGGTGAGTGACCGAAACCCCCAAAAGGGTTTGATGCAAGAGATGAAGCATTAACTACAAGTCGAGCCATAGTACCGGTATAAGCCTTCGGCACTGCAACTGTAGTGGCTGCAGGCATCGAAGGGGTGCCATTAACTATAGTAGGATTGGGAGTCGAAGAACTCCTAGTGTTCTGAAGACTAGACTCGATACTCATCCTTGTGGAACCACAAGTCTGAAAGGTGGATGTGTGTCTACCACTCCTCATAACTCTACGCCTTTTAGAAGGCAAGAACTCGAAAACCGGTGGTAACTGTAACAACCGACGGGACCTGCGAGGAAGCTGGTCTAACTCCACGACGACTTATGACTCTCCAACAAATAACAATATATCCCAAGGCCAACTAGTAGTCAAAGAGCATACCAAAAATTCAAACAGCCAATATGCATGCAAACAGGCTAAAGTGCCTGAGTGGCCTCCCTCACTAAAGAAGGTATGTCTCGTCCAAGAGGGACTTGAGACTCCCCGCTAAAGTTTGGAGGTAACAGAATCAGTTATAAGGGCCCTCATAGGCGTAACAACCAGTCGGTCAGATCCCCCAAGAGAGGTAATCCTCCATAAAGGTTGTGTGTTGTCTGAACCCTATCTGACTCAGGGTACAAGCAGAATAACCCCTTCAAGTAACCTATGAGATACCTAAGTCAAGAAACTAATAAACCACTGTATAACGAATGCACAGGCGAGCAGTTGTAAGTCTGGATCACCGTATGGGTAGGGTAGCAAACCCTGAAACCTTGAAAGTAGTGCCTCTCACAGAGGCATGGGTACTAGCAAGATCCCTAAATACGAATAAATCCACAGAAATATCTCTGACGCTAGGCGAGTATACAGGGGTTATCCCTTCAACTAACTTCGCGGGACCTCATGATTAACTTTGGTGTGAGCGGAGCCTCCTGATATTACCAATTATACAATGGACTTCTCAACTCCCTGTCTCAGACACATATGTTGATTTAATTGCCTTGGAGAAGTTTACTCATAAGATCCTATTCCAAGGCACTAAATCCTAGGCTAGTTTGTGCACCCTAAAAATAAAATCATGACTAATCAATTTTAGTTTAAAGCATAAATTTTATTGGTCGTGGTTACTCAAAAAGGTATGGAAGTGAAATTCATGGTGTTATGACTCTGCAAGAAAATAAATACAGATATAATGCAAAGACTATCTTTAACTTTTCAATGAATGATATTCTAATAAGAACAGTGCGGTCTTCAATTTCAACTCTGCAATTCAGAAGTAAAATGCAATCTTTCGCTAAATGTTCTAAGCTAATGATAAAGATTCCAAGACGAAAATGCCAACCAATGCAAAATGCCTATTTTTTTTGTATTTTCAATATATTAAAAAGAAAATGCATGGACTGATGAGCAACCTAATATATAAATTATATTGTGTATAAAAGCAATAACTCGAGCAGAATACCAAGCAGTCAAGCAAACAGCCCAGATAACAAGGACAAATAAAAAATGGAAAACAAAGAGAAAGACTCCGCCCAAAAATTCAACTCCCAACAGGTTTCCTATCATCCTAGATAATCTCAACAGGCACAATAGAGACCTAAGAAGGCTCAACAATCTTCAAATCCCACCCAGCAGTCACTAAACCAAGCAAACAAGCAACGAGAAGTGGTATACGTGATTGTTCAGGAGAACAGAGCGTATATACACTTCTTGCAGTGAGACAGCAGGCGTGTATACGCGATTGTTAAGGTAAAAAGGGCGTATATTCTTTAAAACAAGACCAGGCAAGGCAAAAAGGCTGAAAACTCAGACCCAGAGTGAATAGGACATGTCAAGCAGTGATACGACAAGAAACACAAAGGAAAAAGAGCAATGTAAGAAGAAAAAGTACTTCAACCCTTAGAAGAAAGATCTCTCCCCAGTGGAGTTTCCATTTCTGTTACAAGGGAAAAACTCTCTATGGACAAGGGTAAACCATAACAGACAGGTATGACTATAGAAATCAACTCAATTTCAACATATGCTATATAAACTAATGTGCAATATAAGAAAGAGGCCTACCTCAATCCAACGTTTGATGATGTTCCACCGTTGAGCACTTTGACCCAAAGATTTATACCTGCAAGAAGTTCTCAACAAATAAGCAGAGCAAGTATATAGTGATGATATAAAAGGGGTTACCACATCAAATAGCATAATCCATTAATAAACATTACAAACACGCCCATGGATAATAATCATGTATTTGCAAGATACCAATAGGACGGGAAAGGAGTATTTCTATTAATAATTGATCAGTAGAAGTGACAACATTACAGACTTCTATGTCGGCACGGTTCGAAACCAGGAAACCAAGTTCCTTCCAACTGGGTCTCCACCACTTCAATCCTCCACCAAAGGCAAGCTCATAGGAAAGAGGCAATGAGGTCCTCTCAACAATAGGGAAAGATCTTGGGGGTTGAACACTGTGTTCAGACTTTGAACACTGTGTTCAGACTTGAGGGACAAAGGGATGCAGACTCAATATGAAGTAATTTCTCCAGAGTAACTTTGCTCTCAAAGTTGAATGATTTCTCCTCTTTTCCATAGCTCAAAATTGTGCTCTTATAGTCTTTAGAATGCAACTGAAGGGCCGATTCGGAACGTTTCTAGTATCTGGAAGGCCAAGGATCAGAGATCTTCTATTGTGACATGGAAACTTGACCTCATTTTGTATTTTTTGGCACAAATCCCGATATACGCAAGTTGTAGTGGAGCAGCAAGCGTATACGCATCTTGTATAACTAATAGGGAGCGTATATGTGGAAAAATGTATATTTTTAGATCTGGATTCATCAAAAAGGGATGATAAGTCTGCATAGGGAAACGGAAAAAGGCCCTCTGTGCAATATAGCAATGGTGAGGCAAATCTTGCTATAACATTCATGGGAATTACATGTTGTATTATGTTTGGATCAAAAAAATTTAGATCATCATATGTTCAAGCAAACACATCTTTGAATTCTTTGAACAATTTTATGAATGCAGATATCTCTTGTTCAGAACACCCTTTGCCCAGATTGATATTATGAGGATTATCTTGCGTTCCTAAATGTTTAGTTCATACAGTAATGAAGAACTATTCATTTTGCAATTAACCACTCCCCTAAAATTTTCATGTAAATCATAAAACTTCTATAATCTAACAACATATTTGGGGATAGAGTTTATCAGATTGGATGATATCTTCGCAGAACGAGGGTCGGATATTACTGTGAAATATCAGAGGTTTTTATTGTGGGTGATTTCATCGATTGCCACATCTTGGAAAGTGTCCTCCATATGCAGAAAATTGATTATTTGTTGATCATCATCAAACACTTGCCAATTGGTGATGTTGTCAGGAATCAATGGCCTAAATAACAATTCAACCAAAAATGCGTTAGGAGAAAGACCCTTAGCAGGTAATAATTTTGAAGCGACATTAGCTAATAAATCAACTTCTGAATTACTAAACCTGGGAATGGAACTTATGTTAAAAGCGAGAAATTTATGTATTAATCCGCATACCTCGGTTTGGTATTTTTTTAGATGAGGTGATAAATAATGAATAACATTTTTTACCTGCTTGACTACAATTTCAAAGTCGTTGAATACTACCAAGTTTTGCATGTCAAGATCCAGTGCCTTCTTTAGTCCCAGCAGGAGTGCTTCATATTCTATTGTGTTATTAGTACATTCAAATTCTAATCGACAAGCAATAAATGTTTTACTACCTTTGGGGTCGATCAACACACAACTAGCGCTTGCCCCTTCCCAGGATTTAGATCCATCAAAGTATAATGACCAGATTTCTTCGTCATCAGCAATGTTCGGTTTACTTTTCAGAGTTTTCATCTGAGTATAGGTTGATATTTCAGATTGTTGTTCTGGGTCAGTGATAGAGGATATTTCAATGATGAAATTTCCAAAAAAAGTGTTCATTCCTTGGGCCTCAATTGTATTTACAGCAGTAGTAAAAGGCTCATTGGGATCATTTAAATCTGTAACGGTGTACTTGAGGTAACGTTCTTTGTTTATCTTGATCTTGTTAGGCTGGACATTTTCTGGCAACCACAAATGAGACCAATCCGTAGGAAAATAACCATGTAACTGCTCTGACCAATCTCTACTAAAAAATAAGCCAAAAACTTCTGGAATATCAACAACAATTATATCAATTACTTGGTGGACCTTTGGGTTAGATGACAACCTTATCAATACATTCTTAAGTTCACCAATGACCTTGACATTAGTTCTGTCTAACTGAATGATTTTTAAATCAGAAGGTTTGACTTCAGCATTAATATTCTGACACACAGATAGATGCATTACATTTGATGAGGCGCCAGAATCAACCATACAGTTATGTACATTTATGTTGAAAATTTTGAAAGTTAACAAGAAAGGCGGTACATTTTTTCATGATGAGGTAGCAGAAGTCTATTGATTTTTTACGGTTGTATCTGAAATAGTATTATCTAAATTTCCTAGAGTTTTCTCTAATATGTCCCTTTTATTCTAATTTTCAGATGATTTTTTACCAGAGACATCTTTTGTTTTAGTTGGGTCATTTTCTGTTGATTTTCTGCTCATAGGACCATTCTTTTTATTTTTCTCAGCTATACTTTGGAGAATTTTTTATAGGATAAGAGGGAATTTAAGTAATTCAAAAACTGATATATTTGCCCTTAGTTTTTTAAGATCTTCAACCAAATCATATTCTAAATCTTGGGCAACAGGGTTTTTTTTTTGTTTCAAATTGTTTTGGTTGTTTGGATACCATATTCCTACTTGTTTCAGGTGGAAGTTTGTTTTGTACCTTAATTCGAGTGTTATATGGATGGACAGTTTCAAAATTTGCTTGGAAGATGTTGTCCGGCAAATGTTCAAAGACGGGAGGAGATGAGTCCTCCTCATCAGGTGTTTCTTCATCACATGTGTCATCTTGATTTTCAGGAGGTCAAGAAACAATGTTATCATGTGCTTCCAGTATTGCTTGTAAATCATACTGTAATCCTTCAAAATTCAGACCTTTTGTGGTCGGGTTTGGTCTGTTTGGAGGAAAAGGTTTCCTGAAAAGTGGTCTAAAACTTCCTTTACTTGTAGACGCTTCTTCGGCGGATCTTTTTAAGTCTATGACCTGATTGGATAATTTCTAAAAAGCTTTATGCAAACTTTCCAAGTCTAAAGTCTCTTGTTGACATTTACTTTGAGGAGGCCTAGTGAGAATTTATATTTTCTTTTTAGAAGAGGAGGTTGTTTCAGCCTCAACATTTAAATTATCTTTTAAACTAAGAATGTCCTTCTCGAT
>CBVK0102063741.1:0-15993 GCA_900067695.1 Picea abies
TGTATTGTTCATATGATTTAAGTAATGAATGTTTAGATGAATATGGTATGATATCTTAGTGCTTAGTAATATGAATGATTGCTGGATTTGATCTCTTTCCATATGCTAAGTGCTTAGATGTGTTAGATTTTGTTGAATACTTTGTTGCTTTGTAATTAGGGTTTGGATCTGCGATGTGAATAAAGGTTAAATATTGATGAATGTTAACTGCTAAGTGCTTTGTTAGAGTGGTGTCACCACAGATCTCTGTCCCAGCTAAGGTTGCAGACACTTGAGTCCTGCAACCACCCCTTCCTCTACCTCGAGTGAGACTTCTTTTGCTCTGCAAGTGTTGCTGAAAGGGTCGGTAGTTAGGATTTTTTTGGTGTGATGTTGAAGCATTGAACCCCGGGTCTGCCCCTGTGCCAACACATGGTTCCGTTGTCGGGACCTAAAACTGTGACTACTAGGAACTGAAGAAAACAGAAAGTTTTGTGTGTAGATATGCTACTTTAGTATGCAGTATTCTACTTGACTTGCGAAGATCTGTGCTAAGAAGAGAAGCTCGATATGAAGGAAAGAGGTAAGATCTTGAAGCTTTGTACTCTGAGAAAGGTAAGATAAGTGAAAATTTTTGCTTCGAAAGTATAGATCTAGGAATGCTTGATAAATTTTGTCCTGGCCTGAAAACTAAGGAACTGCTAGAAGAAAGAAGGTTTGATATCAGTAGATTTGATAGAAGCAATGAAAGATATGTTATTCCTATGCATAGAAAGAATGTTTGGACTGACAAATGGATGCAAAATCCTAGAAAGAATTTTTTGCAGGTTAGTTATTGTGACCCCAATGCACAGTACAGAAAAATTTGTGGATCATTTAAGATAAAGAGAGGATTAACCCTTTGTTACAGTTACAGAACACCGGGACATCTTGCTAAGTAATGCCCTGGTAGAAAACCTAGTTGTCTTTGTTGTAAAGCTATGGACCATGAAGTTTTGGATTGTCCTAGAATGATCGCTAAAGTTGAAATGATGAATATGAAACAAGAAAACTATGAGACAGGCCAAGAAACTAAGGATATGATAGAACCCCAAAATGAAACAGAGATTGTATTACTAAAGATGAAAGAAACCTTGAATGACCATAGAGACACTAATCTATCAGAGATCTTAAAAGACAAAGAATGCATAGAAGCAAGAATAGGAGACTTCAACAGAGACTGTGTCCTAGATGAGGAAACACAGGTGAATATCATGACAAAAAGAACTTGGGAAATTTTGGGAAAGCCTGCTATGGTTCCTTCATTAGGAGGAATAGGATTATTTAGAGGAAAGTTGATAACCCTATGTTGAAGACTTACCTAGACATCTATGTGTGCTCATTGCACTTCGACAGAAAAAGAACTTGAGATCGTTAAGTTTGTTGAGAATAGTGCCCCATTTGTTATTTTGCTAGGAAGGACCTAGATTGAGAACGATCAGATCCGAAGAAGAAAAGAAGACGAATCCCTAGAACAGAAAAAGCAAGAATTAATAGATTTCATGACTAGGAGAATAGCACACTTGATAGCAGAACAAGAGAACAAATCGAAGCTACTAAGGACCAGGGATATAGATGATGAAGTTGAAATAACACAGACATACTTAAAGAACCCATGAACAGGAAAGCAGCACACCTACCCCAGACAGAAAAGAAGTATTACACTCGAACCCTATGAAAGACTGTCAATAGTGCGAACTTACTATGACAAGAGAAGATAAGAATCAAAATGGGAAGAGGAAACCAGTAACTCACATTACAGGAAAAAAGTCTAGAAATATCAGCAAGAAAAAGTAAAGTTAGAAAAATTACAAGAAGCTCTAGAAAGAACTTCGCAGAAGGAAGGTTTCCAGAATTTCAACTTCATCGGAATATCAGTACAGCACAAAATGGCACTTCACCATGGTAAAGCAATATAACCGTTGCAAGCATTATAGCCATTAGATCGATTCTCCCGAATGGTTAGGAAAGAAATTATGGTCCGAAAGTTAACCATTGGACCATTGGGACCCCACCATAATGGATGGAATTGCATTGAATAAGGCTTTGCAACCCGTTGAAAGAAACCGTTACGGTGTTATCTATTTATCCTATTGAGCGTTGCATCGAGAACACTTTTGCCAATTGTGATTATCCGAGCCCACAGAGAACTCGTTGATTTTGCGCAGTGATCATTGAGACCTCGCCATCCATTATGTTACATTAAGTATTGTTCACCGACCTGAGATATCAGATCTCGAGTGTGCATGTCGGACAAAATTAGTGCAGCAGAAAAAGTCGTCGAAGAGATTCTAATAGACCTCATGGTCGAGAAGGTGATGTCCACTGGCATCCAAGCCTCATCGACGCGAGGAATGCAAGCATCCCCGTCGATTTCTCATGGATCTGGATCATCCCGAGCTGGGACCGAGAAAAGAACCAAGCATCGAGATGACTTGGCGAATGCAAAGTTAATCCCATCTATCCTGCCTGACTACATCCCACCCCTAGCCAGTGTGGTGAGTCGTGACAGTGTCCCGGGGGACTTCGACTACATAGTCATCACTACGTACCTCCCGAAGGGAATGCAAGCAGTCAAACCGCAGTTGGAGAGGATTCTGACCTTAAAGATCAGTGACTATAATGTTGGAGACCACAAGAGCTATGGCATGCTCACACCTCACAAATATCTAACCAAGACGAAGGGGAAGAAGTTGAAGATCATCCCCCAACCATGGACTATGGACATCGCGAGGTCAACTATATTGAACGTGATGAAGATACCACATTTTGGAAGGCACCAGGAGGTTAACGCATGCGTTAAGATCCTCCTATCGTGCTTCCATGGTGGTTATCTGTGGTTGGACAAGCGTATCACCGTCAATCCGACGTTGATCCATAGGATCACCAGATTGAGCATGCAAGGACCAGACCCGCAAGACTTTTATCAAGGGAAGGCTACAGACCACGCCTTGGCACAGAGGATTAAAGATACCTATGGCGATGTAGAGAAGGGGATGTGAGGCTACAAGGTAGCCTCCATTCAGAATGGCGCAGTGAGCCTTGATTGCTAGTTGATTGCTGGTAAGCTAGTCTGAAAGAACAAACCCACGTAGGTCACTGGGTTTGTCGTTGACCTCGCTGGAAAATGCGTGGAAGCACTCCAGATGAACTGGGCTAATTACTTAGTCAACCAGTTAGAATTGGATTGTCGCGAAGCTCGGGATCAGGGCTACAAGGTCCATTTTAACTGGTTTTTGATCCTCATCATGTTTACTACTTGGGAGATGCCCAAAGGTGTGACATTCCCTAAAATTGAGTTGTTGAAGTCACTCACTGCAAAGTTCACCACGCTCTGGTATTCAAGTGATATGGGGAAACAATGGGACTCAAACGTAGTAGTCCATACCTACTACCTTCAGCTGAAGAGAGATATTGGGTCTTTCCCTCATACGACGTCGAACACCCTGGATAAGTTCAGGCCCCTTATGAAGTTCTGCGCAAATAGGCATTTTATTTATATTATTGTGCGTGTAGATGAAAGTAAAGAATAGTTGCAGTCCTAATACAAGCTCACAGAAGAGGACCTAGAAGAAACCACTAAGGAATGGCCCGCAGAGTTCCTTATACCAGTCGACCAGGTAGAACTATCCGACCCCAACCTTATTGGAAGTCTGGTAGTTACTCGCGAAGAGTATGATGCACCCAGCAATAGCAGGAAGAAAAAGAAGGAAGATGTACAGGAAATACATAGCACATCAGAAGAGACTCCATCAGATTCACCTAGCAGAGGAGGAGACGACGAAGTGGACAAAGAAGAGAAAGAAGGGGAAGAACACAAGCAGAAGCAGGGCGAAGTAATACCGCCTAGGAACCCACTTGAAGAGGTAGAGGCATCCAAGAAAAGAAAGGTTTCCCCCACGAAACCTACATCGCGAAAGAAGTCCAAAGCAAGTAAGTTGAAGCTGTAGAATCTGCTCATGGTCGATGACTTCGACTTCATTATTGTAGTTGTATCAGATGCCTTGGAAGATATTTTGCAGAGAACTGAAGCAAAACGAGAAGCCATATATGATAGAATTAAGACAGAGCTAAGAAGTGTTCAATGAGCCCTTCACTCCAGCCGCGCAGTGTCCACTACGCCCCCGCCATTAGAAGAAACAGAGTTGGGTGATGAGCCTGCCCAACTCCGCAGAATAACTTATGTGACCAAAGCTCGCCTTCGTCGCATGCAGGAAGAAAAAGAACAGGCCATAGTGGCCCTGAAGCAAGCACAAGAGGAATTCATAGAGCAACGCTGAGTTGCGTAGCAAGAGAAGGATGACCTTCAAATCAAGTTCGAAGAGGATAGAGTGCAGATCCAGCAAGAGAAAGAATAGCTGCTCACAGAGCAAGTTGGAGTTAAAGAAGTAATTCGTAGATCACTTCGCTCTATAACAGGCTTAGAGAAAATGGAGAAAGACCCAGTGGAGAATCAAGTGGTGAAGCTTGTTGAATCCATTCATTAGTTTCAACAGAGAGTCACAGAACTAGAGCTATAAACAGTGCCAAGCACTCCACAGGAAGTGCGAGACCAGAGAGAAGCAACTACCCGGAGCACAATTGAAAGGATCAAAGCATTAGCCATGGAATGTAAACAACTAATCAGTCACTCTGCGTGGACTTATGAGTGCCTTACCAAGGACCCTAAACTGAAAACACTAGATTCGCAGCTCCAGGAAGCAAAACAACAGCAATACAAGCGCAGTTGAAACTCTTGTCAGCAGTTGAGAGGATGAAAAGATCCCAAGAACAGTGCACAGCTCAACAACAGGTCCATTCCATACAAAGCAGAGTCATCGAAGTGACTCAAAATCTCCATCCAATCTAGGATGCATCTTGCCTACTTTTTCAAGAGATTGAAGGTTGAGGAGTAGACCTGGAACAAGTAGTCACTTCGGTAGAACAGTGCTTAAAGAGACCTGTGAACAAGGCAGTTATTCAAGAGTTCACCGAGCAGGAGACCTTGGCAGAGAAACAAGTTGAAGCAGCTCGAGCCAAGCTCGTGTCTTTTGAGGCAGAGTTACCCAAACCAGAGTGACTCGGGACAAGTCACATGTGAGTGTTTGGGGCTTGTTGGCCCTTGACCAAGTTTTGGAGATACTTGGTCATGTTTTACCTCTTTTGGGACTTCGACAAGCTGGCCGAAGGAGGAGCGATAGTTGAGGTGGAGATCGTGGGATCTCGGCCCCTTTTTAGGGCAGTTTTAGGATTAGCGTTTATGTAACGAGTATGGGGATGTCAGCCCAAGGGTTTACCCGTGTTTAGGCCCATTTTTTAATGTATAAATAGAAAGCTAGGTGATGTAAGTAGAGGGCTAGAAAAGTATAATGTGAGCTAAGTGTGAATGGTTATGATGCTTTGTGCATGTTGTGTTGAGAACTTGCAGAACTAAGTGCAAGTGATTGTAAGAAGCTTATGTGCAGACTGTAGGAAGGCTTTGTGCTTGAATCTAGCTCGGGGAAGGAGGATCTGGCGAGGTGTGCGTAGATCTCCCGTCCTATGCGGAGTGGGTTCTGAGGCTTTGTACATGTAAGGAGATTGATAGAAGATAATAAAGAAGACAAAGAGTTGGTGGATGTAGCCCCACACTAGGGTGAACCACGTATATCCCGTGTTATGGTCACTTTGTGCATTATGGTTGTTGTATTGTTCATATGATTTAAGTAATGAATGTTTAAAGAATGTTTAGATGAATATGGTATGATAGCTTAGTGCTTAGTAATATGAATGAATGCTAGATCTGATCTCTTTCCATATGTTAAGTGCTTAGATGTGTTAGATTTTGTTGAATATTGCGTTGCTTTGTAATTAGGGTTTGGATCTACAATGTGAATAAAGGTTAAATACTAATGAATGTTAACTGCTAAGTGCTTTGTTAGAGTGGTGTCATCTCAGATCTGTGTCCCAACTAAGGTTGCAGACACTTGATTCCTACAACCACCCCTACCTCTACCTTGGGTGAGACTTCATCTGCTCTGCAGGTGTTGTCGAAAGGGTCGGTAGTTAGGGTTTTGTTGGTGCGTTGTTGAAGCGTTGAACCCCGGGTCTGCCCCTTTGCCAACAAATGATTCCATTGTCAAGACCTGAAACTGTGATTGCTAGGAACTGAAGAAAATAGAAAGCTTTGTTCATAGATCTACTACTTTAGTACGCAGTATTCTACTTGACTTGCGAAGATCTGTGCTAAGAAGAGAAGTCTGACCTGAAGGAAAGAGGTAAGATCTTGAAGCTTTGTGCTTTGAGAAAGGTAAGATAAGTGAAATTTTTTGTTTCGAAAGTATAGATCTAGGTATGCTTGATAAATTTTGTCCTAGCCTGAAAACTAGGGCACAGCTAGAAGAAAGAAGGTTTGATATGAGTAGATCTGATAGAAGCAATGAAAGATATATTATTCCTACACATAGAAAGAATGTTTGGACTGACAAATGGATGCAGTATCCTATAAATAATTTTTTGCAGGTTAGTTATTATGACTCCAGTGTGTAGTACAGGAAAAGTTGTGGATCATTTAAGAGAAAGAGAGGATTAATCCTTTGTTACAGTTGCAGAAGAGCGGGACATCTTGCTAAGGAAATCCCTGGTAGAAGACCTACTTGTCTTTTTTGTAAAGCTATGGACCATGAAATTTTGGATTCTCCTAGAATGATTGCTAAAGTTGAAAAGATGAATATGAAACAAGAAAGCTATGAGACAGGCCAAGAAACTAAGGATATGATAGAACCCCAGAAAGAAACAAAGACTGTATTACTACAGATGAAAGAAACCATGAATGACCAGAGAGACACTAATCTATCAGAGATCTTAAAAGACAAAGAATGCATAGAAGCTATAATAGGAGACTTCGACATAGACTGTGTCCTGGATGAGGAAACACAGGTGAATATCATGACAGAAAGAACTTGAGAAATTCTGAGAAAGCCTGTTATGGTTCATTCATTGGGAGGAATAGGATTATTTAGAGGAAAGTTGATAACCCTATGTGGAAGATTTACCCAGACATCTATGAGTGCTCATGGCACTTCGACAAAAGAAGAACTTGAGATCGTTAAGTTTGTTGAGAACAACGCCCCATTTGTTATTTTGCTAGGAAGGACCTGGATTGAGAAAGATCATATCCGAAGAAGAAAAGAAGTGGAAGCCCTAGAACAGAAAAAGCAAGAATTAACAGATTTCATGACTAGGAGAATAACACAATTGATATCAGAACAAGAGAACAAAAAAAAAATTCTTAGGACCAGGGATCTCGATGACAAGTTGAAAGAACACAGACAGACTTAAAGAACTCGTCCACACAGGAAAGCAGATCACCTACCCCAGACAAAAAAGAACTATTACACTCGAACCCTATGAAAGATCGTCAACAGTGTGAATTTACTATGCTAAGAGAAGATAAGAATCAAAATGGGAAGAGGAACCCAGTAACTCAGATTACAGGAAAAAAGGCTAGAAATCTCAGCAAGAAGAAAGCAAAGTTAGAAAAATTACAAGAAGCTCCAAAAAGAACTTCGCAGAAGGAAGGTTTCTAGAATTTGAGCTTCGTCGGAATATCTGTACAACACAAAATGACACTTCACCATGGCAGAGCAATATAACCGTTGGAGGCACTATAATCATTAGATCGACGCTCCCGAACGGTTACGAAAGCAATTATGGCCCGAAAGTTCGCCATTGGACCATTGGGATTGCACCATAATGGATGGAATTGCATTGAATAAGGCTTTGTGACCCGTTGAAAGAAACCGTTACGGTGTTATCTATTTATCCCATCGAGCATTGCACCGAGAACACTTTTGCCAATTGTGATTATCCGAGCCCACAGAGAAATAGTTGATTTCGTGCAGTGATCATTGAGACCTCGCCATCCATTATGTTACATTGAGTATTGTTCACCGACCTGAGATATCATATATTGAGTGTGCATGTCGGATGAAATTAGCGCAGCAGAAAAAGTCGTCGAAGAGATTCTAATAGACCTCATGGCTGAGAAGGTGATGTTCGTTGGCATTCAAGCCTCACCAACGCGAGGAGTGCAAGCATCCCCATCAACTGCTCATAGATCTCGACCATCCCGAGCTGCGACTGAGAAAACAACCAAGCATTGAGATGACTTGGCGAAGGTGAAGTTAATCCCATCTATCCTACCCGACTACATTCCAGCCCTGGCCGGTGTGGTGAGTCATGACAGTGTCCCGAGGGACTTCGACTACATAGTCATCACTGCGTACCTTCCGAAGGGAATACAAGTAGTCAAACCACAGTTGGAGAGGATTCTGACCTTGAAGATCAGCGACTATAATCTAGGACACCGCAAGAGCTATGGCATGCTTGCAACTCACAAATATATGACCAAGACGAAGGTGAAGAAGTCGAAGATCATCCCCCAACCATGGACTATGGACATCGCAAGGTCCACTATCTTGAACGTGATGAAGATACCACATTTTGGAAGGCACCAAGAGGTTAACGTGTGCGTTAAGCTCCTGCTTTTGTGCTTCCATGGTGGTTATCCATGGTTGGACAGGCGTATCACAGTCGATCTGGTTTTGATCCATAGGATCACGAGATTAAGCATGCAGGGACCAGACCCGCAAGACTTTTATCCAGAGAAGGCTATAGACCGTGCCCTGGCGCAAAGGATTAAATATACCTACGATGATGTAGAGAAGGGGACCCGAGGCTACAAGGTAGCCTCCATTCAGAATGGCGCAGTGCACCTTTCTTTCCAATTGATTGTTGGTAAGCTAGTCTGAAAGAACAGACCCACGCAGGTCACAAGGTTTGTCGTTGACCTCGTTCGAAAATGTGTGGAAGGACTCCAGATGAACTGAGCTAATTACTTAGACAACCAGTCAGAATTGGATTGCCGCAAAGCTTAGGATCAGGGATACAAGTTCCATTTTAGTTGGTTGTTGATCCTCATCACGTTTACTTCTTAGGAGATGCCAGAAGGTGCGACCTTCCCTGACATTGAGTCGTTCGAGCCACTCGCTGCGAAGTTCACCACGCTCTAGTATTCGAGCGATATGGGGAAACAATGGTAGTAGAACGTAGCATTCCATACCTACTACCTGCAGCTAAAGAGGGCTATTGAGTCTTTCCTTCGTATGACGTCGAACACCCTAGATAGGTTCAGGCCCCTTATAAAGTTTCGCATAGATAAGAATTTTATTTATATTACTGTGTGTGCAGACAAAAGTAAAGAAGAGCTTCAGTCCTAATAGAAGCTCATAGAAGAGGACCTGGAAGAAATTATTAAGGAATGGCCCGCATAGTTCCTTATACCAGTCGATCAGGTAGAACTGTCTGACGCCAACCTCATTGGAAGTCCGGTGGTTACTCGCAAAGAGTATGATGCACCCAGCAGTAGCAGGAAGAAAAAGAAGGAATATGTACAGGAAATACACAACACATCAGAAGAGACTGTATCAGATTCACCTAGTGGATGAGTAGACGACGAAGTGGACAAAGAAGAAAAAGCAGGGGAAGAAGACAAGTAGAAGCAGGGTGAAGTAACATCGCCTAGGAACACACTTGAAGAGGTAGAGACATCCAAGAAAAGAAATGTTTCCCCCACGAAACCTACATCACGGAAGAAGTCCAAAGCAAGTAAGTCGAAGTTGCACACTGTGCTCACGGTCGATGACTTTGACTTCATTATCGCAATTGTATCAGATGCCTCGGAAAATATTTTGCAGAGAACTGAAGCAAAACGAGAAGCCATATATGATAGGATTGAGACAGATCCAAGAGGTGTTCAGCAAGCTCTTCACTCCAGCCACGCAGTGTCCACTGTGCCCTCGCCATCAAAAGAAACAGAGTTTGGTGATGAGCCTACCCAACTCCATAGAATAGCTGATGCGACCGAAGCTCACCTTCGTCGCATGCAGGAAGAAAAAGAACAAGCCACATTGGCCCTGAAACAAGCACAAGAGGAATTCATAGAGCAACACTGAGTTGCGCAGCAAGAGAAGGACGACCTCCAAATCAAGATCGAAGAGGATAGAGTGCAGATCCAGTAGGAGAAAGAACAGTTGTTCGTGGAGCAAGTTGGAGTTAAGGAAGTAATCCGCAGAGCACTTCGCCCTGTCACAGACTTAGAGAAAATGGAGGAAGACCCAGTGGAGAATCAAGTGGTGAAGCTTGTTGAAGCCATTCAGCAGCTTCAATAGAGATTCGCGGAGCTAGAGCTACAAACAGTGCCAAGCACTCCGCAGGAAGTGCGAGACCAGAGAGAAGCAATTGACTAGAGCGCAGTTGAAAGGATCAAAGCATTAGCTGTGGAATGTAAACAGCTAAGCATTCGCAATGCGCAAACTTATGAGCGCCTTACTGAGGACCCTGAACTGAAAACACTAGAGTCGCAGCTCCAGGAAGCAAAGTAGCAAGCAACAGCGGTACAAGCATAGTTGAAACTCCTTTCAGCAATTGAGAGGATGAAAATATCCCAAGAACAGTGCACAGCTCAACAACGGGTCCATGTCATACAAAGCAGAGTCATGGAAGTGACTAAGAAGCTCCAGCCAGTCCAGGATGCAGCTTGCCTACTTTTTGAGGAGATTGAAGGTCGAGAAGCAGAGCTGGAACAAGTAGTCACTTCGGTAGAAAAACGCTTAGAGATACCTATGAACGAGGTAGTTATTCAAGAATTTGTTGAGTAGGAGGCCTTGGCGCAGCAACAAGTTGAAGAAGCTCGATCCAAGCTCGTGGCTTTTGAGGTAGAGTTACCCAGACCAGAGTGACTTGGGACAAGTCACAAGTGAGTGTTGGGGGCATGTTGTCCCTTCACCAAGTTTTGGGGATCCTTGGTCATGTTTGACCTCTTTTGGGACTTTGACAGGATGGTCGAAGGCAGAGCACAAGTCGAGGCAAAGATCACGGGATCTCGGACCCTGTTTATGGTAGTTTTGGGATTAGGGTTTATGTAATGGGTATGGGGATGTTAGCCCATGCGTTTACCCATGTTTAGGCCCATTTTGTAATGTATAAATGGAAAGCTAGGCGATGTAAGTAGAGGGATAGAAAATTCTAATGTGAGCTAAGTGTGAATGGTTATGATGCTTTGTGCATGTTGTGTTGAGAACTTGCAGAGCTAAGTGCAAGTGATTGTAAGAAGCTTGTGTACAGACTGTAGGAAGGCTTTGTGCTTGAATCTAGCTCGAGGAAGGAGGATCTGGTGAGGTGTGCGCAAATCTCTTATCCTATGCGGAGTGGGTTCTGAGGCTTCATGCATGTAAGGAGATTGACAGAAGATAATAAAGAAGATAAACAAGTTCCTAGTATGTTTCTCATATCATCCAAGATAGAGACAGATCTATTTTAATAAAGCATTTACTAAAACAAAATAACCATAAAGATAGGTTTGTTGAGACAACTATTCAAAAATAGTTACATCCTTCAAATATTGTTTCTCAAAAACGAAATTACAAGTCCATTGTATTCCCAACTTTTGACTCATTCTATTAATCTTTGCACAATGTTTTGTTGTTTACTTGAGAACAAAGAAAAACGAAATCTAAATTAGAAAACAATCAGATAAACAAATTAAAAGACATGCTACAGAATCTACGATTCTGTAGCTGGTCTAAATAAAAATAAAATAAAAACAAATTCAGTTATTATTTAAACAAATCCAATCGTGAATTACAGGAAGAGTGTTTACCAAAGAGAACTTTAAAAAGGAAACATTAGACAAATCTGAATTTACAACAACATTGAAACTGATGGAGTTTTTTATAATCACATCTCTCGATCTCTTGAAACGTTTGTTGACCCTGAGCGGATTTGATCGGATGCTAGCTCTGAGATCCTCATTTTCCTTTTTCAAAGCTAAGTTTTGAGTCATTACTTGATTCAGTTGAGATTGTAGATAAGGGATGTCTTGATAGTATCTTTGGATCCAATCAAAGCAACCTTCACAGTACACATGTTCTAGATTTGGTAATGGACGAGTTTGGTCTGAGTTAAGAAGTTTACCCTTCTCCATAATCTTTTTAAGGTCATATTGAATACGTGAGAAACCTTCTTGCTCTTTTAAAAAAAGGAGGGAAGTTAGACATGAAATCGTATCGGGCTGAATTTATCTTAGCGGAATCAAAACTGGTATCGTCAACAAAGATCAGGTCTTCAATATCAGTGGTGGGCATAGGATTTTCATGGTTGTGATGTCGATTCCTGGTCATTCTGGAAAGGAATCTGTCGTTCCTTTTGTTCTTGAAATCTATATCATGAACCTTATGTGTTTTATGTTTGCCCTGCTTCTTAGTTTTAATTTCATTTATATCAACCAAATCTTGCCCAAGATTCGGAGTAGCAGATACCTTACCCTTCAATTTATCCATCACTTTCTCTAAAGACTTTTTAGGGACAAATTCATGCCTCTGGGGTGTGTCTTTGATTGATTGATGAAAATCAATAGGGTTTCGGTAAATAACGCAGGGTCTTCTGTAACTTGCAATTCTATATGAAGGTCTTGCAGAGAGTGAGCCGATGGGAAAGGGCAGGTAGGCTCGTCTAAACACAGGGGTGAATCGCTTATCGGTTCAGGTGTGAGTGGAACAAAACCATTCCTAACCAGGAAATTTTTCCAGTTATCTCTTGCCTTTGACAAATGGGAAATGACTAAGACTCGAATCAAGCCATGATGAAAGAGATTGGACTGTGAATTACGGTTTTGCCTTTAATAAAATCTAGCCATCTTCTAGAGGCTTTTAAGTAGGTAAAAAGGCATGTTTAAACTAAACCCTAAAAAGACCATTCACAGGCATATCTGAAACAGAAATACCAATCCATATCGTCCCTCACAAGAACAAATTGCTTGATAATTAATAACAAACCATGTCATCGAGGCTTGAACAGATTTATGGGTATACCTTTGACGTCGTAGCGTGACTTCCTAAAAAGAATTAATAGGCGCCAAGGAATACCTTCGATTTTTAGATTCTTGAACCAACGATCTCCTTCTCGTGACAGGCATGTGTCTTCTGCAATCGATTTCTCACTTACTTGCAATTGTAAGTCACCTATTTCGGCTCTAGTACCGTCGAAGGTCTTGGCGAAAGCTTGGGCGATTTCAAGGTTAAAATCGTCGAATGACTGTATAAACTTAACCCATCCAAAGACTGTGAGATCATCCACAACATCATCGTGGGAGAGGAAGGCTTGTGATCCATTCAGCTCTATCCTTACCACAGGGGCCATGGACTTGGTTACGATATACCAGCAAGTGTAGAAAAGAGAAGCATGTGTTTGAAACCACCCGATACGAACGATAAGTTTTGCATTGTAGAAGGTGGCCCGATAACTATGATTTCGGGAGAAGACCACCATGACTACCAGTTTAGTTGTTGATTGAACCCTGAACCAGAGGACAAATGCAATCGAAAACCACCTCCTGTATTGAGAACCTAACCCCAAAAATGAAACACCACCAACGATGCAATGAATGCGAGCTTAGGCAAGCAGGACAAGGGTGTAATAGTTTCAGAGCACGGCTAATAGCCATGTAAGACGGTGATTAGACCATGATATGACGGTCAAGGGTAGCATTCAAATTATAGATTTATATCAAAGTTTAGTTTCAAAAGCTATTGTGAAGGTGGTAAAGTGACAATCAAAACTCTAAATGAAAAACGATCAAGGCATAACCCAAACGTGATCAGCTCATGTCCTAATGGTAAAGAAACATTCCACAAAACAATATGCTCAATACCCTTGAAGGCTCTTAAGATCATTAGGTATTTCAAAGACTCATCAAATTTCCCTAGGAGAAATATTAGAATTTGTATTATGTGTTTATGCCAAGTTTGTTTCAATTTCATTCTTTAACAGTCATGAAATTGAAAAAGAGTAAACGCGAAATTTATTAAAAAAAATAAACTCAAAAACACACAACAACCAATCAAGTGACTTTTCAAACAAAAATCACAATTGAAGTCTTCGCAGACACAAAGAGGCAGCTATTAAAAATTATTTTTCGTCAAAAACTATGTTTTAAATATCGATGAAATAACATGAATATTTGGTTGCCAACAGACAAGCATGTGGGGAATGAGAGTCTGTGAGTTGTGGGCGTAAGTGGCTCCTTAGTTGTGGGCGTAAGTGGCTCCTTGGAGGAAATCCTTCCCATTGTACTGTGCAACTTCATGTTGTCCCTGCCTAGCCTAGGAATCCCTTTACCCGGGTGGAGTTTATTCCCAGCTCGGGGGTGACTCACTGCTGAGAGTGATGAGCAGCATGGTCTATGATTGGGAGGTTCATGGAAGGTTTACACGCAGTTGGTGTACTTCAATTAAAAGATAATACCAATCTTTTGTTCATTTACATGATGTGTATTTGTACATGTTATATTGATGAGTATTGCCTATATATGTTGTATGTATAGGCTTATTGTTATTCCACATTAATCTGTGTATTAGCAGAATATGTTGTTTGTTTATGTTTATAGATATATATATATATATATGCAGATGATAATTGTTATTTCTATGAGGTAGCATGGCCAGCCCTGGTGGTTCGACCGGGGACATTACAAAATAGTATTAGAGCAAAAGATGTTTACGGGGTGATGTTGCCCGGCCTGGTGGTTCGGTCGGGGACATTACAAAATGGTATCAGAGCCATGGTTTCAACACTGAGCATGGATGGGCCGGATAGGTGCTTAATGAAGCAAAGGTTTCAGAGTGAATTATTGTCGAGAGGGACAAAATTCGAATTTCAGGGTGTTCCTGACTGTCAGGAAGGCACCGTGTGAACACTTGTACTGTGTTCAAAAGCTCAGGAAGTATAGCGGTTCAAGAAAACCTACAGAGGAAGGATACCACCACAACCATGGTATTGGGCCACAAAGTTTATAATTTGGACCGTAGGATCTATTCGAGAGAAGGAGGATCCTTAACAACTGTCGGATCGAGGAAAATGAGCATGGTGGTTAAGCAACGAAGTCCGACTTCGTTGCTCCGACTATTCGAAGTTACTTGTCGTAAAAGGGAGCAAAAGCATCGAAGCTCCGAAGTCCCGGAGGGGATCTATGTCGTAGATTCGGGGAAAAGTGATTGACCGTTGGATCGACTGAAGACAGATCATAGTTGTTAGATCGAGTCAAGATCAAGAGGCAAGGCGTAGCGGTGAAGAACAAATCTCAGCCATCAAATCTATGCGCAAGTGATTGTGAGCCGTAGATCTCACAACAATTTGGAAGTTCGACACTTCGGGAGAAATGGAGTGTGCTAGAGTGAAAACTCTTGAAGTCCCGAAGTCTGGACTTGATCTGGACCGTGCATTAAAGGAGGCACGTGTCGACAAATCAGTGTATTCGAGAGTTTGACATTGGGGAGAATTGAAGTGTGCTAGTGAGAAATCTTTCGAAGTCCCGAAGCCCGAAGTGACGTGGCTTACTGACGTCACCTGGGATGACGTGGACACATAGGATATGTGTCACATGTCATTGAGTTAAGAACCTTTGGAAGATTGAAATGTCAGTTAGAACATGACACATGTCACCTGTCTGATTGGGCCGCATGTTCGCTTCTATTATTCCACCATGTGGCACACTTCTTGAGCATGGTTAGTGGGGCCCCTGATGGTCATAGTAGATGTGTGGTGCCAGATCGTGAAGTCTGGAGACTTGCCACTACGGAGGAACTTGGTCAACAAGTGTTTAAGTATGAAGACTCCCAAAGGTCGGAGTCTACCTCAACCGTTGGTCACGGAGGACATGCGGCAGCAGATCTGGTAGTCCAGAGACTTGACACTCCGGAAGAATTGAGAGTATGGACAGTTTGAAACTCTCAAAGCCAGAGTACCGGAGTTTATGTGGTCATTGGTTAACAAGAAGGTGCGGACCGTTGATGTGTTGTTTGTGAATTCGTCGGTTCGGCACTCCGGTGGATCTATGCAGCGGTACTTCGAAAACTCACAAAGTCGAAGCTCCGTAGTAAATCTCGTGAGATCGGAAGA
>CBVK0102063745.1:0-13188 GCA_900067695.1 Picea abies
GAGTCATTTCTTCCCTTTCAGCTAAGGGAGTTATTTCCATGATCCCCATCTTCTCTTGAAAATATGCAAACTTTATTCTGGATAGAGGCTTTGTCAGGATGTCTGTTGTTTGCTCATATGTGGGGATATACTCGAGCTTTACCTCTCCTTCCTAGAATTTATCTCGAATGAAATAATATTTGATCTCAATGTGTTTCAACCTCTCATGAAACACGAGATGTTCTGATAATCTTATGTAACTATGATTATCACAATATATTATGGTCGATTCTGGAATCTGATCAAATAAATAAGACATTAACTTCCTTAGCCATATTTCTTATGTGCATGCTTCACATGCTATGATATACTCTACTTCTGTTGTGATGAGTGCGACAGACTTCTGTTTCCTGCTGCCCCAAGATATCATAGTGGAGCCCAAGCTGAAACACATGCCTTAAGTGCTCTTTCTATCTTCTGCACTTCCTACCCAATCTGAGTCTGTGAATCCATGAAGTTGTATATCGTTGGATGCGGTATATCTCAATCCATATTTTATTGTTCCACGAATATATCTTAATACATGTTTTGCAACTATCCAATTCTCATGTCTTGGTTCCACCTGAAACTAGCTTAGTGTATTTACCAAATACATCAATGACCCAATTAGTTTTCGATATAGATATGGATCTAGTGGATCAGAATCTGGATCCTTTACTTTTCTTATATCCATATTCATTGGAGTGTCCATGGACTTACAATCCATCATTCCAAACTTCTAAAGGATCTTTATTGCGTACTTTCCTTGTCCAAGGACTACTTCACCACACTTCTACCATACTTCTAATCCCAAGTAATAATGCATGAGACCTAGATCTTTCATATCAAATTCAGAAGCCAATTCCTTCTTGCACTGGATGATGAGAGACTCTTCACCTGTTATGAATAGATCGTCAACATATAGTAGTAGGATTACAGGTGCATTTTCCATGACTTTTTAGTAAAGGTTTGGATCTGCATGACTCTTGGAGAAACCAAGTTTCGTTAGATAGTTGTCCATTCTGGCATACCAAGCCCTTGGAGCTTGCTTGAGTCCATATAGGGATTTCTTTAATTTGCAAACATGAGTGTCTCTGGAATGTACCTCAAACCCTTGAGGTTGTTCAATATATACTTCTTCTTCAATTTCTCCATTGAGGAAAGATGTCTTTACATCCATCTGATGTAAGTTCCATCCCATGGAAGCGACAAGAGATATGATAGCTCTAATGGAAGTATATCTAGCTACTGGAGCAAACGTCTCATCATAATCTTCTCTCTCCTTTTGGGAGAACCCTCTAGCTATGAATCTTGCCTTGTATTTATCCACGCTTCCGTCTGTTGCATGTTTGATCTTGTACACCCATTTTGAAGTTACCACCAATTTTTCCTTAGGTCTTGGTACAATTTCCCATACCTCATTTTTCATAATGAATTAATGCTCTTCCATCATAGCTTCTTTCCATTGTCCCTTTTGAACTTCTTCTTCAAATGTGGTAGGTTCTTCATCTAGAAGCTTCATCATGTATGTTGCATAACTTGAGAATATTTTAGGTCTTTTACTCTTTCTGAATGTTCCTTCTGGAACCTTGAGTATTTCTGCGTCTTGCAAGGTAGCTTCAAGCCAAGATGTTCTTTTCTTGGTCTTAGGTACGATATCTGAATCAATTTTTTCACATGGCTCCATAGGATGATCAGGTAGTTCCTTTTCGTCATTTTTGTTTTCCGTGCTTTCTTTGTTAAGTTCTTCAATCTCTTCTTCTTCTATAGTTTCTTCTATGGATTTCTTGAAGGCCATATTCTCATTGAATGTTACATATTTGTTGACTTCGATCTTGTGTTGTTCTGGAATATATATTCTATAAGATTTGGATGAATCACTGTATCCCACGAATATCCTTTTTTTTCCTGAAGGTTCTAGTTTATTCCTCTTGTCCTTGGGAATGTGAGAGTAAACAAGACATCCAAATATTCTTAGATTTTCCACATTAGGTTTCTTACCTAAGAAAGCTTCTTTTGGTGTCATGTCCTTCAATATATGATGAGGAATTTTGTTCTGCACATATATTGTTGTCATTGTTGCTTCTCCCCATAAGAACATGGATAGACCTTGATCATTTATTAAGGATTTTATGGTATCTTCAATAGATCTTTTTTTTCTTTCTGCTACACCATTTTGTTGAGGATTATGAGGAACAGTCAGCTCCCTCCTAATCCCTGCCGATTTGCAGAATGCAACGAATTCCTTTGATGTGTATTCTCCTCCATTATTTGTTCTTAGCATCTTGATCTTCTTATTCGTGAGGTTTTCTATCTCTACTTTGAACTCTTGAAACTTGTTGAATACTTCATCTTTTGTCTTTAGTATATATAGCCAAGTCTTTCTTGAATAGTCATCTATGAAGATTACGTAGTAAGAAGATCCTCCTAGAGATTTTACTGGCATCGGACCACAAATATTTGAGTGTATTAGATCTAGAATCTCCTTAGATCTGTTGTTGCTGCTTGGGAATGGTTTCTTGATATTCTTCCCAAGAGCACATCCTTTGAAAATTCCTTCATGTGTAGACTGCAACTCTAGTATTCCTTCAACCATCCTTTTGAGAAAGGGTAATGCTTGATAGTTAATGTGAGCATACCTTCTGTGCCAAAGCTCCTTGGGGTTGACTTTGTTGTGTACAAGAGGTTCTTCATTTTCTTCTAGTAGTCTATACAAATTTCCTTCATGACTTCCAATAACCCTAGAATTCTCTATGTTGGAGTCTTTATGCCATGATAACACCTTTCCATCCAAGAAATCTATTATGTTTCCCTTGTTCTCTAGGAAAGATATTGATACACGATTCTTTTCTAAACCAGGTACATATAAAACATTTCTTAAGTGAACATAGTTACCTGTTTTCATTTTGATGGAGGCTTGTCCAAATCCTTCCACAGGGTAAGTGGTTTTGTCTCCAAGCTCTACCTTGTACGCGGTCTTCTTCTCATTAGGATTTGAGAGTCTAGCTTGATCTCCCGTCATGTGCCTAGAAGCTCCACTATCAATTATCCACATGTCATCTTCAATCGTTCCAGTAAGTGTTGAGTAGTGTAAAAGACTGATCGTTTCACTCATGTCTTTGGTTGACTGGTAATTGGTCATGCCTTGATCCAAAACTTCAACTTCGTCGTTTCTATATTCTAAGAGAGCCAAAAGTTGTGCTAGGTTAGGGCGCATATGAATATCTTGTTTTTGAGCGAGATGCTCCATCACAAGGTGTCAGATCTGAGATTAGGATTTCTACAACTCCTTCTGCTAGTAACCCTAATGACAATGTCTTTGGAAGTTGCTCCTACTAGTAACCCTAGCGACAGTTCCTCAACGAGCTCAATATCCTAGTGGCTATGCTTCCTTACAGTGGTTAAACTGAATGAAGGAGCTATGGGCCCATAACCTGTTAGAATATGAAGGATTTTGTTTGTTTTACCATTGACAATACCTTTGTCACCCAACCATAGGCCGAAGCCACCCTCTGAGCACCTTGAACTTGACAGAGAAAAGAATCCTGGTAGCAATCCAATAGCCAAGAAAGGTTAATGCACCAAGAAGGAAGTAACCAAGATGAACAGATAGCCTCACCCAAAAACTAGCGTAGTACCTTCCACAGGACTTGCGCACAAAAATACTGGACTGCAGTGCGCAGAAACTGCTCTCTACAATTCTAAGAATTGTGTCTAATGAGAGACTGGCACCCTGTATTTATAGTAATTATGGCAGGCTTGCCTGGGCTGACTTCTCCTTCTGGGTACTAATTAATTCATATTAATTATATTTCTGCAACCAACATCTTGTCTAGGGTTCCCTTCATTTCTTTGCTTCCTTCCATAACATTCTAATCTTGTCAAAGGTCACAATAAGGGTTGATACATCCCGAAGCTACCATAATATCAACATTGAGAACTTGCAGAGCTAAGTGCAAGTGATTGTAAGAAGGCTCTATGTTGTGCCAAACTGGGGGAAGGAGGATCCGACGAGGTGTGTGTAAATCTCTTGTCCTATGCAGAGTGGGTTTTGTGGCTCTATGAATGTAAGAGGATTGAAAGAAGATAATAAAGAAGATGAAGAGTTGGTCGACATAGCCCCACGCTGGGGGTGAACCACGCATATCCTATGTTATGGTGCTTTGTGCTATGTTGTTCATATGGTTTTGTATTTATTTTCTTAGTGCTTATTCTAGATGAATGTTTAATTCTTATTGATATGAATGAATGCTAGATATGATCTATTTCTATATGCTAAGTGCTTGTATGTTCTAGATCTTGTCAAATACTACGTTGTTCTATAATTAAGGTTTTACCTGCTGTTGTAACAAAGATTATCAATCAGACACCACTGTTAATTCGCTTATTTCTTCACTTACTCTTCTATCTGTATCACTCTTACCTCACTTCCTTTGTTTCAAGCACTCCCTATATGATCATATCTCCACTGCATTAGATTTGCTAAGCCTGGTTCCATGGATTTCATCTTGTTATTGTTATTTTTATTGCTTCTGCCTTTCCATAATGGATTTCTTCCATTTGGGCATTGTCAGCCCCGCTAATTCCCAAAATCGAATACCATATTTGCTTCTTCCAGAGTTAGTGATCCCTCCATGAATGTAGTTGATCAGACGCAACATAATGATGTTATTAATGCATTGCTAGGGTTTAAGAGGACGATCAGTGACCCAAATGGTGTTTCGGCTGGCTGGAATTGAAGAACTAACAACAATCCTTGCAACTGGAGAGGTGTTTCATGTAGACATGGACCAACTTCAAGAGTTGAGAAGCTTAATCTTGCAGCCATGAATCTCACAGGCACTCTGGTTGGAGAGCTTGGTCAACTCAGTGTGATCAAGTCCCTGGGAACATCAGTGGATTACTAGTGTATAATTTGAGTTTATGTGGCAATGATTGGTAATACAGTTTGAGTCCTAATTTCAATATAGATGGGACACCTTTCTCTGATGCATTTCAACTCCCAATTAAACAAAACCGTTCTCAGCAGCCCATTAATAATAATACGTTACTAGCGCAGGGCTTTGAGGTAACATGGCAGGTCGACCGAAATAGAGATCAAAGATGTGGAGCTTGTTTGAATAGTAATGGGAATTGTGGTTATGATATATCAAAACCTACAATGTTTCTTTGCTATTGTCGCGATGGAACATCTCATCCAGACAAATGCCCCCACCAATGGTACTCGACCTCGACACATGTCAACAATTATAATAGGTTGCTCTGTCGGAATTGCACTGACAGCAATAGCAGTAGTATTGTTCTTATCGTTGAATGACAAAGAAGGGTAATGAGAGCTACAACTCAGCAGAGGGAGTAGAATTCCCATGAAGAGGACCAGAACGATGCAGGAAGCCATCTAGTTTAACAAAGCCGATGTGCATTTATCGTATTGCATTAACGTACAAGTGAAATATCGTTAAAGAAGGCTATGAAGCTATTGGAATCGAAGTCATCACTAATATTTGGTCGTTCGGGCAAATCAGAAAAGCAATAAAAATCTCCAATTCCATTGCTAGATTTCATGTATTGTTGCAGCTGTCAAAATCCTCCGATTGAAAATGCAGGAGATGCATTATTAAATTGCATGATAAAAAGGCATGCGAGATAAGTTTCAGTCGAAATTTTAGGGTTTCAGGAAAGATGAGGCGAGACATTACAAACAATCAGAAATGGCCCAATTCAAATTATCATGCCATTTTAATAGGACATAATTCATACAACACGTTCCCTTATTAAAAGTGTGCAGGAGGTGGTGACAGATATTCTATGCCTTGCAGACGCATAATGTAATCATAGCAAATGGATGGTTTCCAGGCCCAACGTTGCATGTGAGGAATGAAGATACACTTAGTGTGAAAGTCTACAACAGAGCACAGTATAACTCCACCGTCCACTGGCATGGAATTCATCAGTTTCTCATAGGATGCTTGACGGTATTTCCAGATTCTGTTATTCGGCTCCATACTACTCGAACCCCAGAATTTCTAGGGTTGATCTCTAGTGAGGGTCTATGGCCACTGTCACATTACGGCGATGATTTTATTGTGGGAAAAAGATTCAGTGATCAAGGGCTTATGCCGGTGCCCTCCAGATGGAAGGGAGAATGTGAAGTGGATGCTGAGTTAAACGTTTACTACTGCAATAATAAACTCATCGGAGCCCGCTACTTTCACAAATAATAGGAAGCTTGTTGAAGACATTGATCTTGAACATATTTCAAAGAACACGCACAAGTCCATCAACACCAAGCACTGCAAGAATGTGGGACTGAATAAGTTAGAAGAACTACCAGCATTGGAGTCAGGGTCGTTTCCTGGGTAAGGAGCCTTGGGGTATCACAAACCGATACATCGACCTCTCAAAATTGGGAGGTCATACCTGTGTTACAAGGCATCAAATTTGCTGATTTTCTCTTAAAACACAGGCGATTCAACCTTCGGGAGGAAGTTTCTTGTTTGCCAAAGGTAGCAGAATTTTAAATCACTTGGAATGGTTGTGTCAATGAAAAATCTTGTTCCTGCATTTCAAGGAGTCAGTCAAAAAGTTGGTATAGATATCTGGCACATTTCAGCCAGTTCCGATACCAAAGTCTGACTATGGTAAATTTTATTCTGGAGATTCTTATGTAGTTTTGCGGACAAGTTTAGGTAGGGGCAGAAGTTATCAATATGACATACATTTCTGTCTTGGCAAGGACACTAGCCAGGATAAAGCTGGAACATTAGCTATCAAGACTGTTGAGCTTGATGCAGCCCTAGGAGGTCGTGTGGTGCAATACAGAGAATTGCAAGGCCAGGAAACTGATAAATTTTTGTCATATTTCAAACCTTGCATCATTCCCTTGGAAGGAGGCATGGATTCTGGATTCAAATAGCTGGAGGCGATAAAGTTTGAGACACATCATTTTAAATCAAATTTTGATTCATGGCCACTATGTAGCGGAATTCCTGGCTCTAAAGATCGGAGAAGCAAAGCACAATCTTTATTTGTAATTGCATTCCTATTGTGTTCAATAGCTTTCTATTAAATTCATTTACTCTATACCTGAACGAGTTTTTGCCAGTGCACACCAATGTTTGTAACGACAGAACATCTGGCAGTCGCGGAGTCCAGAAGACAAACCGTTTCAGATTCCTGGAACACAAAGAGTTTTAGATCTTTCTTTTAAAAGATAGATGTATGTAAGAGAGAGAGGGGGAGTTGGGGGAAAACCTCTTGTGAAGAGGGGTTCCTTGTGTAATGCTGAATTATTTTGTAAGCCAGATTGGAGAAATATAAATGATTTTTTACTTGTGACTGTGAGATTCATCACTGTCGATTTCTTTTAGCATGTTCTTCTTCTTTTCAGCTGTGTTAAATCTGTTTAGATTTCATTATGTATGTTCCTTACTCACAGTTGATATTGTCTTTACCATATTGTTTATTTCTTCCATTAATCCCTCACAATTGTGCTACAATTTCATTTTCTTCTAACTTATGTGCTTCGTTATACTTTAGTACGACCACTACTATAGTGAATGGATTTTGGTTTTCTGTAATTGTTTGCTGCCTTTCCTCTGCACCAGCTATCAGCGGGTGTAAGACCAACCTACACTTCCAGAATTCTGCATATATTCTTTGCTACATCGACCTTTCCTTTCCTTTTTCTTCTACCACACCACTATTATCAAATCACTGAAAGATAGACTTACTTTGCCTCACTTTCCGCAAGTTAAACGATCTCTAATATTGTCTCCTTCCTTCGGTTTCCACTTGACTCCATACCCAATGGACCATTTCCCTGGTTTAACCCCCAAACTCTAAAAATCCAAGACCATCATTTACCCATAAATCTGCCCACCATTTCATGTTTACTGAAGATTATTTTGTGACATTGTTCGAGAGATCCCTCTCAGATTGGGGGAGGGTAGATTCCAATCCAAAGTGGTTCGAGGTTGCCTTGGGATTGATTTGCTGCAACCCATTTTCAGTTCCGAGTGTCAACACCTGCGATGTGAATAAGCATTAAATATTAATGAATGTTAACTGCTAAGTGCTCTGTTAAAGCATTGTGATCACATATCTGTGTCCCAGCTAGGTTGTAGACACTTGATTCCTACAACCCCCCATGCCTCTACCTCAGGTGAGACTTCATTTGCTTTGCAAGTATTGCCGAAAGGGACGGTAGTTAGGGTTTTGTTGGTGCGTTTTTGAAGCATTGAACCCTGGGTATGCCCCTGTGACAACAAATACTCTAGCTACAATTTGAACATTTTACTTCTCGATGCTACCATTAGTGACATGTTTCATGTGCACATCCACCTAGAATAAACTACTAATTTCCTTTCTGGTCTTGGTACCATCTCCCACACATCATTCTTCATGATGAATTTGTACTCATCCACCAACATCCTACCATACATGTTCATCTATTGCCTCCTCATAACTGGAAATCTCTATATTAATGGTGGAATACATCAATGCAACATAACTAGGGAATTTCTTAGGAGGATGGATTACTTGACAGGTATTCATTGGAGCATCAACTTACTCTGTCTTCTCCTACAACATCTATGTAATCCATCTCGAACTATTATCTATACTCAATGGTAAATTTATCTATGTACCTACATTGGAACTTGTCTAGCTTGAATCTAAACTCCTCAAAACCCGTGGATCAACACTCGGAGAAGCAATTATTGTCTCCTCAACCAATACTAGGGACTCTTGGGACCTAGAATACCATGTGTCCTCATCTATATTCACATCCTAACTTAATAATATCTTCCTTTTAGAAGGAACATAGATCTTATAAGACTTATAGGATCCACCATAGCCAACTAGAATACCCTTCAAGTTGGAGGGTTCAATCTTTGTCCTTTATCATCTAGAACATGAATATAAATCGGACTCCCAAACACCCTGAAATCAGAAACATTTGGTTTCTCCCCTATGAAGACTTCTTCTAGAGTATTTTCCTTCAACAACCTCTGAATGTGTAACTACAATACAACATGTATCTACCCAAAGGAACATGGGAATATCTAAGTCATGAACCATAGACTTAGTAGACTCTACCATGGACCTATTATTTCTCTCAATGACCCTATTCTATTGCAGGTTGTACGATACTATCAACTCCCTCTTGATCCTTTCTTTTCTATAAAATGAATCAAAGTCGTTAAAGGTATATTTCCCTCCATTATTCGATTTCAATACCTTGATCTTCCTACATATCTAGTTCTCAAAAAGAGCTTTGAAATCTTGGAACCTATTAAATACCTCATCCTTGGTCTTCATAAAATACATCCAGATATTTCTAAAGGAATCATCAATGAAAGTAACATAATAAATATGATCTATCAATGATGTTGATGACATGGGTGCATAGACATTTGAATGAATCAAATCAAGAATCCCTCTTGATCTGTGCTCACTTACTTGGAATGTAGTCTTGGAATGATTGTTGATTTCACATCCCTTGCACAATCCTCTCTTCTCCACCTTGAAGTAAGGAAATCCAACCACCATGTCCTTTAAAAGAGGTAAGAAACTATAGTTCAGGTGACCAAATCCTTTGTGCCAAAGCTCTCATAGATTATTATTGTTAACCAAAAAATATATGTACTTCATTGGATCTTCGAGCAGTCTGTAAAATCCACCCTCCCTAACTCCTATGGCTGAAAATCAACTAAGATTAGGGTTTCTACTTCTGATGATCACTTATAGATCATCAAACTCAACCCTACACTTCAAATATATTAGACAAGAAAGTGAAAGGATATTTTTAGTCATACCAAGAGCATACAATAGCTCATGTAGATCCAAAACTTTTATATATAACATGTGGAATGAGATAGACCCTAACCCAACCACTAGGTACATTCCATCATCACCAATCTCCACCTACATGTTGGTGTCTTGTTCTTCTAACTTGAAGAAGGATGATTTTTTTATAGTCATGTGTCTTTAGGTTCCAACATCAACATACCACCCAATATTTGAAACTAAGTTTTGGTGGAAACATATGACACCATGGAAAACGTCATATCAATCCTAACAGTCATCTCATCTACTCCTAAAGCTCCAATTCTTCCTCACCTTCTCAAAAAGGTACAGGATTAGAACATCATCATAACTAGTTGGGACATGTTGTAGTCTCATCTCCTCTCCAATAAAAACATCCCACAATTTCTCAAAATTTTATGAATTCTCTTGACCACAGATACTATGGAAAAAGTTGTGCCATGATGGAACAAATCCATTCAAATAAATTTGAACTAGCTCATATTCTCAACTATGTCCCCAACTACTGCAATTTGATCTCTCAACTTTTATGTCTTCATGAGATAGCTCATCAATGTATATGTTTTTCTCATGCGAGTAGTATTGAGATTTTCCTTTAAGAGCATCTTCCTGATCAAGTTCACACTATGGGAAAAGGTTCCCAAGGAATCATACATATCTTTGACAGTCTTCTTCCTAGTGATATGAGGGATCAAGTGATCGTTCACCGAATCTACCTAATCCAACCAGATTTGATTCATTGTTACTACCTTCTTGTTTTCTCTACCTTATCTTTGTGATCTATAGGTGGTACAACCACCTTCTCCATGAGGTACTATAAATCTATGATTTCCAAGACATTTTATAATATCAAATTCCTTGACGCAAAGTTGGAGGTTCCCTCTAACAAGTTACTCTCATGCATAGTGGGAGTTTCCATTATCACAATTGTTTCGAACAAGCTATACTCTCCAATAATTAGATTAGTGAGGGATTCTTACCCACAACCCTTCTCGGGTCCATGTGTCGATTAGTAACACAATTATGCTTCGTCATTGAAGATTGGACATGTTTCTCATTGAAACCCTCTAACAACTCTCTACTCTAGACAATTTCCCTCTCTATACACGTAACTCGGAATATTTCATAAACGAACCTATGATACCATGTTAGACGTTTTAAAACCGTGGTAAAAAAAAATTGCACTCTAAAATAATCCCTACATGAAACTGAACAATGGAAAACTAAAATCCACTCAAAATTGGTCTTTTAATAGTGTTAAAATCTGCAAACACATGCTATAGATAATATATAACAAAAACTCACATGTATGTCCTAAATCACATCATTATCATTACACGGGAAAACATAATTACAATGTACTTGCTAAATCATTTTTAAAATCAAAACATAAAGCTAGTAGATGGAATTCCAAAGCTATTAAACCACATTCTCATTAATTATGAACTAGAATATGCTACAAGAAAAAAACAACGAGCTAATACACTACATGTTGTTGAATTGAATAAATAAACCTGTACCCCTACTTTATCCTTTATAGACTAGGAAGAAGAGTAGGTGCAACGAATCTTGACACATGCACAATAGCACCTCAAGTGGAGATGATATGAGGCATACAAGCATGCATCATCTGAGATATATGCGCCCTTATTTTCATTCATGTCACTAACTAAACTTAGACTTAAGGTACAATTAGAAAATTTCTTAATAAACTAAAACTAACACATACCACTACATGTTCCCTCTCTTAATTAAATTACAGACGACATGCAATCTCCTATAACTAAAATCTAAGGATAACCTTACCCTATCATATCTATAGATGGCACATAGATGCATGCATGTGCCTTCAGTGATGGAAGCCTAGATATAACGATTCACCCTCTAGCCTTGTTTAATGTTATTCCCTCATTTCAAACCACAATACAACACATAATTCAATGTTGTATCAATTCATTGTGTGAGTGATGCTGCTATAATAGAAAATTTCCCAGATCACCCACATGTGTGCACAATTATGTAGAAGACTATCTCTCTATGGCTAGGGGTAAACCACAACAAATGGAAATGACTGAAGAAATCAACTCTAATCTCAAGTATGCTATATAAAAAAATATGGTAACAAGACAAGATAAGAGGCCTACCTCATCCAGACGTTCGATGAAGTCCACCGTTGAGCACTTGACCCAAAGAAATATACATGCAACTAGTCCTCAACAACCAAGAAACGCAAGCATATGGTGATAATATATATTGTTATCACATTCAATAGAATAATCCATCAACATTCATAGCAAATATGCCCATGGAATAATAATTCAAATATTTTCAAGATATTAATTAGATGAGAAAAGAGTATTTCTATTAAGATATGATCAACATAAGTGAATGAGTTACAAACTTCTGTGTCGACATAGTTTGGAACCGAGAAACTAAGTTCCTTCTAGCTGGGCCTCCACCACTTCAATCCTCCACCAAAGGCAAGCTCATATAAGAGAGACAATGAAGTTCTCAATCAATAAGGGAAGATCTTGGGGGATGAACAATGTGTTCAAACTTAAAGGAAAAAGGGAGGTAGACTCAATGTGAAGTGAATAATTTCTCCAGAGTAACTTTTCTCTCAAATTTGAATTCTTTCTCCTCCTTTCACTAACTCGTATTTGGCCCATTTATAGCCTTCAAGTGGAACTAAAGGGCCGAGTCAGAATGTTTCTAGTATATGGAAGGCCAAGGAACATTGATCTCATTGTTGGATTACTGAAAGGGGGGGTGAATCAGTAATAGAGAAATTTAATCCTTTTAAACCATAAACTGTGAGTCTTAAATCAATGTAGCATTATCATCCAATAGTTGCAAATTAAATAAACAATGAAAAAATGAGAAATCATACATATACACAGTACACCAGTGTTTTTAGGTGGAAACCCAAAGTGGGATAAAACCACAGAATGATTTTTCTTATATGTCTTTAAGAATTACATTCATTGGAAGCACCAACTTCCTTTGTTTTCTAGCTGCAATTGGAAGGTGGTTCCAACACCCTAGTTTCTCAGGCTACAACTTGAGGGAAGCTCCAACTCCCCAATTCTCTGGCTACAACTAGAAGGAGGCTACAACCCAATATGTTCTCCGAATACAACCAGAAGGTGGCTACAACCACTTGTCCTTGCCTCGTCCAACCACCCTGATATAGAAGTAGAATGATGGAACAACTATCACACTATCACTGTGAGATATACTTCTGTAAACCTGTACCAATCAACCTACACCAAACAACCTCTACTAATAACCTGAACCATGCATCAACCATGCATCAACCTGTACCTCAACCTGTAATCAACC
>CBVK0102063746.1:0-24271 GCA_900067695.1 Picea abies
CTCTGTCTTACTCTATTCCCCCCCTCACTCTCTCTAACACACACTCTCTTGACCCCCCTCCACCCTCTCTCTATCTCTCATACATATACTATATCTCTCCCACCTTTCTCTCTCCACCCCCTCTCTTGGTCTCCCTCTCCCTCCATATCAAACTCTCAAACACTACTTCTCTCTCTTTGCCCCTCCCTCCCACTATCTCTCCTCTCTCTCTCTTCTACATCTACCACTCTCTCCCCCTCCCTCCCACTATCTCTCCTCTCTCTCTCTTCTACATCTACCCCTCTCTCCCCCTCACCTTGTATCCCTCTCCCTCTCCATCCCCCACTTCCCCCCCCTCTATGTCTTTACCTCTTTACCCATCTTCCCTCTCTCTCACCCCTTCCTCTAATTCTCTCTCTCTCTCTATCCCCTCTCTTGGTGTCCCTCTCTCTCCCTCTTTGATCCAAAATTGAAAGGTATTAATAACAAATTGACATTAACTTGATGCTCATGAATGATTAAAGAGTTCAGCCATCATAAACCATGCTGAAAATGAGAGAATATATATATAAAAAAAAAAGATAAATAGACAACAAGAAATTGTTAACGAAGTTCACCAATGTGTGGCTACGTCTCCAGGCTCACTTCCAAGTGGAGGACCTCTTTATTGATCTTTAAATTCTCAAGTTATATTTAAAATGGCTCTTGTTGTTAAAAAAAGGCTTTTGATATGCTATACAATACCTCCTTGTGTAGATGCACACATGCCTCAACAATATCCTCTCAAAACTTGACTCAATTCCCCTCAAAACATGAGAAATGAACTATAAATTCAAACTCCTCTTTACATTCCCTGCATACAAATTCCCCTCTCATGCTCAATAATCTTGGTTTATATAGTTTTTAGGCTCAGTTAGAGAAGCCCAAATTCCCATAAAGATATGGCCTCTTTTTGGGATCAAATCCCCCTCCAAATGGCCAAGAAATCTCCACAACGCCCAATCTGGGAAAAAACTATAGTCAAATAACCACTTTGTAACCAAAAATCAAACTTAGGCCCTATGGCATGGGCACACAAAACTTTTACACAAACATATGGCTTAATATGGCCAAGCGCTAGCCCACTAGGGGATGCGCGTTGGCCTTTCCTCCGAAATCTCTGGTCGCATGGTGTATGTAATAGGACTAAGGGCCCGATCGTGTCGATCTGCCTAGCTTTTGGTCACCGACGCCCTTGGTTCCTTCCAGTGGTTAAGATCGTATCCCATGGATCATGTGCCTATATCTTATCCATTTAGTGGAGCTATAGTGGTTGACTATGGTTTTATGGGGTAGCGCACGTAACCGTGGGTTGGGGCTAGACCCCAGCCCTTTCCACCTCTGCCCACAACATATGGTAAGTTTAAATATAATAATGTGGGCTTGGTACTATAAGTCACATAGTGGTGGGCTAGTATCTAGTCTGGCCAAAGTGTTCCCCATGCCAGAGGTCTCGAGGTCAACTCCACTAGAGTCAAACATTTCTTTTACATCTGCCAACGAATGATGGGGTGCCATGTGGCAGCCCATGTCTGGGCCACGTGGCATTGTTTAACTTCCTGTGAATGTGATACTTGTCAAATGTTGAATGGTCCATGTCTACCATGTCTTCCCAGTCAACATACCCATCCTCTACCATGTCATTGTATGGTCATCTTCCAAGTGTCACGATTCCATGTCAGCATGACATCAACGTTGAATTTTTGCCTGTTTGGGAAATCGATCAAAGTGTGATAACTTTTTCATACGGTGTCCATTTGAGGAAGTAAATATATGGACAAAATTAGCACGATGAACTAGAAAAAATGGAATTGTTTTCATCTGATTCTGAGAACTTTTATTTTTGAGCATTTTCTGGACGTGGGGATCCTCCCAGATCATTCCTCCCCACTTGAATCTTTTAGACCACCAAAAGTCTGGTATCAGTTGGTAAATAAGTGAGGATAGTTTTTCCTCACTTTTATGGTCTCCATCCACTTTGCCTGACTTGTATTTCTTCCCTTCAATCCCACTTGAATATACTCCACATCACCCCTACGAGAAGTACACACTCTTTTGTCCAAAATTGTGTCTTCCTGCAACTCATTCATATACTTAGGAGAAAAATCTTATATGGTAGGAATCTGAACATTCTCTCCTTGATCCTTGATCATATGAGGCTCATACAATCTCAAGTTTTCCACATTTACAACTGAATAAATTTTCATATATGGAGGCAATTCTAACCGGAAAGCATTAGTAACAATCTTGTCTAAAATTTTGAAAGGACCATAACAAATTGGTTTTATCTTTTTACGTTCTCCTTGCATCCTTTCCTTGATGATCTATAACCAGAATTGATCCCCTTATTTGAACTGATGATCAACTTGATGCATATCATGCCTCGCCTTGTACTTGGCTTGGATTTTCTCCAACTGTTCTTGTACCACCTTATGAATCAACTGGATCCATTCAATGAACTTTGTATCCCTCTCCACATCACTATGTCTGTCTACTGCAATGTCTTTCTCAAAGACAAAATCCAAAGGATATTTTGGCAAGTATCCCAAACATGTTTCAAATGGATATCTTTGAGTAGTAGAATGTTTGGCTTGATTATACGCATGTTTCACATAACACAAATGTTCATCCCAAAGTTTGGGATGTTTGTTGCAATATGCCCGAAGTAGATGCATTACTGTTTTGTTCACCACCTCTGTTTTCTCATCCTTCTATAGATGAAATGATGTGCTCTTTTTTAGCCCGGTGTCCATAATTTCCCACAAGCTTGAACAAAATTTCCCCATGAACCTAGAGTCTCGATTAGATACAATAGAAGTAGGTAACCCAAAATGAACCCTTACATTTTCAAAGAACATTTGAGATTTTTGTTCAGCTATGACTTGATTTTTACAAGGAATTAGAAAACACATCTTGTTGAACCTATCCACAACTACATACAAGTAATCATGACCTTTTCTAGACATAGGCAATCCCCCCACAAAACCCATAGATACAGTTTCCCATGGTATAGAAGAAATAGGAAGTGGAGTGTACAATCCTAGCTTTCTGTTACTTAGTTTTCTTATTGCACACATAGTACATCCTTTTACATACTTAGACACATTTTCATGCATTCGAGGCCAATAACAAAATCTTTGTAACTGAGAAATTGTTTTTTCTACACCAAAATGTCCTACTATAAGAGAAGTATGTGCCTCCCTGATTACATGGAATCTTTCACTTTCCGGAATACATAATTTTCCCAAATGATACAAAATTTTGTATTTAATATGATAATTCAATTCTTCTTCTCTTTTACCATGACTTAAAGTTGCATAGACTTCCTTAAAATCTTTTTCCTCAGCATATTGTTAGATGTAACTTTCAAGAGTAATTGAATTGTGCTTAAGGATTGTAGCAATTGTACTAGGAGGTATTGATAAAATATCAACAAATTTATTATGAATTCCCTTTTTATATCTGATGACTAAATGAAATTGCTGCAAAATCTCCATCCATCTAAAATGCCTTGATTGTTGTATCTTAGTTTGTGATTGTAGATATTGTAATGGTTGGTGATCAATATGTATTATTGTTTCTTTGCCCATTAAGTAATGTTTCCACTTTTTAACACTTTGTACTAAAACATACAATTCTTTATCATAGGTTGGATAGTTAATTATTGTTGTAGTGAAGGTCTCATAATGATAGCATATGGGATTTCGGTGTTGCATCAGCACTGCCCCCATGGCATAGTCACTTACATCAGTTTCAATTTCAAAAGACTCATGGAGATCTGATAATGCAAGAACATGAGGTGTACTAACCTTTACTTTCAAAGTATCGAAATCCTTTTGTTGGATTCCTCCCCATTGGAATCCCCTTTTCACATTTGTCAATGCATGTAAAGGTGTTGCAATTAGATAGAAGTTTGCAATTAGCTTCCTCCAATATTGTGTTTCCCCCATAAATATTCTTACTTCAGTTACATGTGTAGGCTTTGGCCAATTTACAATGACCTCAACTTTAGAAGGATCAATCTTAAGCTCTCCACCCCCTACAATGTAACCCAAATATACCAGAGATGTTTTTCCAAATTCACATTTTGACAACTTTACAAAAAGTTTCTCTCTCTACAACACTGAAACTATCTGCCTAACATGCTAGACATGCTCTTCCCTGGTTCTACTGAAAATAATAATATCATCTAAGTAGACTATTACAAACTCATCAATGAATGGCATGAATACATCATTCATTACCCACATAAAAGTAGCAGGTGCATTAGTAAACCCAAATGGCATCACCAACCATTCAAATAATCCATGTTTTGTTTTAAAAGTAGTTTTCCATATCCCATTCAACAACTCTGATTTGATGGTAACCACTTCTTAAGTCTAAATTAGTAAACTAAACCTCATGTTTCAATTGATCTAATAAATCATCAATCATATAACACTTTGACCATTTTTTACATGGAAAAAATGCTTTGATTTTTTTAGTTCATGGAGACGTTTCTCCTTCTGAAGCCATTCTTTTATTCCTCAAAAATCGTTCTATATCAGAAATGAATTCATCCAATGATCCTTCTCCTCTCTGATATTTGGATCTTGTGAGCATCCAATCCTACACTTGTTAAACCTTCCAAAACAACCAAAAGATCTGATACCAAAATACTTGATCCAAAATTGAAAGGTATTAATAACAAATTGAGATTAACTTGATGATCATGAATGATTAAAGAGTACATCCATCATAAACCATGTTGCAAATAAGAGAAGATAATAACAATAAGAAATGGAAATAGACAACAAGAACTTGTTAACGGAGTTCACCAATGTGTGGCTACGTCTCTGGGCCCGCTTCCAAGTGGAGGACCTCTTTATTGATATTTAAATGCTCAAGTTATCTTTACAATGGATCTTGATGTTACAAACATGCTTTTGATATGATATAAAATACGTCTTTGTGCATATGCAGACACGCCTCGACAATATCCTCTCAAAACATGACTCAATGCCTCTCAAAACATGAGAAATGGATTATAAACTCAAAATCCTCTTTAAATTCCCTGCATACAAAGTCCCCTCTCAATATCAATAAATCTGGTTTATATAGATTTTAGGATCAATTAGATAATCCCAACTTCCCACAAAGATTTGGCCTCTTTTTGGGATCAAATCCCCCTCCAAATGGCCAAGAAATCTCCAAAAACGCCCAATCTGGGCCAAAACCATAGTCAAATAACCACTTTGTAACCAAAAATCAAACTTTCCCCTCTAGCCTGGGTGCATGCACCTTTTACAAAATTATATGGATTAATATGGCCAAGCACCAACCCCCTAGGCATTGTGCGCTAGCCTTTCCTCCACAAGCTCAGATTGCATGGTGTATGCAATAGGACCGAGGGCTCGATCGCGTCGATTGGCATAGCCTCTGGTCACCACCCTTGGTTCTCTCCGGTGGTTAAGGTCATATCTCGTGCCCCCCATGCCCGTAGCTTATCCGCGTAGTGGAGTGCCAGTGGTTCATTGTGGTTGTATGGGGTAACTCACCTAACCGCGGGCTGGGGCTAGACCCCAGCCATTTCCGTCTCCTCCCACAACATATGGTAAGTTTAAATATAATAATGCGGGCTTGGTACTATAAGTCACATGGTGGTGGGTTGGTATCCAACCTTCCCAAAGTTCTCCCCATGCCAGATGTGTCGAGGTTGACTCCATTGGATTCCAACATTTCTTTTACATCTGCCAACAAATAATGGGGTGCCACGTGGCACCATTTAACTGCCCGCGAATGTGACACTTGTCAAATGATGAATGCTCCATGTTTTCCATACCTTCCCAGTCATCATACCTATCCTCTACCACATCACTCTATGGTCAGCTTCCATGTGTCACGATGCCACGTCAACATGACGTCATGCTTGACTTTTTTCTTATTTAGGAAATCGATCAGAGTGCGATAACTTTCACATACGGTGTCTGTTTGAGGAATTAAATATATGGTCTAAATCAACGCGACGAACCAGATGCAATGGAATTTGTTCCATCTGATTATGAGAAATTTTGTTTTTGAGCATTTTCTGGACCTCAGGATCCTCCTGGGTCACTCTCACACTCTCAAACACTCCCTCTCTACCACCCTTATATCTTTACCTGTTTCTACCCCCCTTCCCTCTCTCACCCACCTGATTCTCTCTCTTTCACCTAAAACTCCCTCTCTCCCCCCCCCCTCTATGTCTCCCCCTCCCTCACTCAAACACAATCTCTTTTTCTTCCTCTCTCCCCATCTCACACTCTCACACAAACTCTCTCTACCCCCCTCATCCTCCTATCCCTTCCCCTCCCTCCCACTATCTCTCTTCTCTCCCTCTCTCTCTCTTTCTCTCCTACATCTATCCTTCTCTCCCATCACTTTGTATCCCCATCCCTCTCTATCACCCACTCTTCCCCCCTTTCTCTCTTTACCTCTCACTCTCTCTCTACCCCCCTATTTATCTCTCTCTCCCTCACTATCACACATTCCTTCTATATTACTCTCTCCCCCTCTCACACTCTCTATATTTCTCTCTCTCTACCCCCACCTCCTTGTCTTCCTCTCTCTGCCTCTCACACTCTCATACAAACTCTCTCTATGTCTTCCTCTCTCTCCCTCTCAGAATATCACACACTATAGCAAGTTTGGTACATTGCAAGGAAAGAAATGGCCTTGACCTAGACATGGAAAGACCTAGACCTAGACCTAGACATAACAAGACATAGACATGGCAAGGAATGGAAATACCTAAACCTAGACCTATATGATGACCATGACGATGAACATGACCTATAATATGACATTAACCTAGAGATAGACCTAGACCATGACCTAGACCTATACTATGACCATGAACATGACCATGACCTAGAACTAGACCATGACCTAGAGTCCCCTAGCTCCATCTAAGCCTAGGAATGACCTATACTTGACCATTAACTCCCTCCACACCTAAGCCCTAAGTGAATTATTCCTATACCTCTTGTTGAAGGCCCCATGTAATATCCCCAAGGATGAGCCCCAATTGTATTTATGAATTTTAACTTGTTTTGTAGGCTGGTGAGTCAAGCAATTATAAGTTATGGGATTGTGTGTTTATTAGTCCGAAGAGCCTAGGTGTTAAAGGTCAGGAGCCTATTTTGTACATGTAAATATTCATATTATTAATATAAAAACATCACTGCGTGTAGACCGACCACGAATAAAGAGTAAGGGGGACTAAGCTCCACTAGGATGGGTAAGGGAGAGGGGGATGAGAGGTTGGAAATAGGGGCTAAGCCTAATGGATTAAGTCCAAGAGAATACTAAATTATTATTATTCCAAAATCTAATTAGAAGGATACATTTTTATCCTAATTTCCTTTGGGAATAGGGAATGAATTCCAAATGGAAAGGAACATGCTTCATGAGCGACACGTGCCAACTCAAGCACATGCAGTTTTAAGGGGTGGCACTCACTCACTCAGGACGCACACAAAGGTTCACACATAGACAATTTTGGCTCTCACGCTCTCACCATCTTTTCTATGCTAGACCAATCTGCCCCATCTCTCCAGATGAGCTCACTCACACACTGATCTAGCACACAGCCAGCCAATTCGTCCATTGTTGAACACATGGCCATTATGCACCTCCGTAATTTACTAATTCGTCCCTTGCCTTACCTGAATTTTCTATATTGGTTTGAAGAGGTGGATTTTCAAGCCTGTGGTTGAAGAGGTAGGTTGTCAGGCCTGTGAGCAATCCTCTCTCTAGGTGAGAGAGGTTGTTGTGGATTGAAGAAGAAGGTTGTCAGGCTTGTGAGAAATTCTCTCTCCAGGTGAGAGATGTTGTTGTGGATTGAAGAAGTATCTTGTCAGGCCTATGAGCAACTATATCCATGTGAGAGAGTGTTTTGAGGAAGTGAGTTCTCTTGGAGGGAGTCCCGTAGCTACTACAAAGCTCTGAGAATTCTGGTCCATCCTATTGCTAAAGCCCTGAAAGGGAGGTGGATCAGTTGATGGACTATGTGACAGTGAAGGTGTATACTCCTGGGTGGGATAGGCATGTGGGGAATGAGAGTCTATGAGAAGTGGTCATAAGTGGCTTCTGGGAGAGAATCCTCCCTCTTAAACTATGTGACTTTCCTATTGACCCTTGCCTAGCCTAGGAATCCCTTTCCTGGTGGAGTTTAGTCCCAACTCGAGGGTGACCCACTGATGAGAGTGATGAGAAGTGTGGTCTAAGGCTGGGAGGTTCGTCGAAGGTCTGCACGAAGTTGGTGGTTTTTCTCGAGTTAAAAAATAAGTATCATTTCCGTGCTTAATTATGTATATTATGCATTTCTGTGATTCTTGAAATGTTATCATGGGTTCCGTTGCATGTTGGACTTACTGTCAATTCCATACGAGTCTGTATGGTAGTAGTAATTCTGTGTTATTTGTTTTAAAATCATTGGAAATGCATGTTATATATATATATGTTCCTCTGTGGCATTTCCTGGCCTGTTGGTGGTTGGGGATGTTACAAAATGGTATCAGAGCTAAGTGAAGTTCTTGGGTAGTGGAATTGCCTAACCTGTTGGTGCCTAGGGATGTTACAAATTAGTATCAGAGACAAGGTTCAAGAACTGAGACTGGATAGGCCAGATAAGTGGTCATTAGAACTAAGGTTTTAGGTGGAAATTGTGTCAAGAGGAATCGATTTTGAACCTTAAAACATTCTTGAGTTCCAAGAGGTTACCTTGGCTGTGTTATGAAGCTAAGGAGGTGTAGCAGTATTATAAAACCATGACAACCATGGTATTGGGCCGTAGAGTAATGTGGGCCATAGGATCTGTTCAGGAGAAGGAGGACAATTCACAACCCTCAGATCTGCACGTAGGAGGTTGTGAACTGTAGAACTCATATCCATTCAAAATTTGATGCTTGGGACAAACAAAGTGTGCTAAGGCACAAACTCCTGAAGCTCGAAGTTCCAAATTCCGGAGTTAAACCAGACAGTCCATCAAGAGGGACACGTGTCAGCAGATTGGCTTGTTCAAGATTTTGGCATTTGGGAGAATTAGTGTGTGCGAAGGTGAGAACTCTCAAAGCCCAAAGATCTGAAGCCCCGAAGAGCCGAAGTAGTGATTCATGATGAAGTCACCTGGAGGTGATGTGCATCTCTCCTATGCCTGCCACATGCCCCCACTTGGAGTGTTGACAACTGTACTATGCGGACCCAGAGGGTAAAGAAGTCCAGAAATTCAGAATTTGAGAGACTGGAAGGAAGCATGTGTAAAAAATTCTGAAACCTGAAATTATGGAGTAACGTGGCATGATGATGTCATTAGGAATGACGTGGACCCATGGGATGTTTTCCATGTGTCAGTGGGTTTCAGACCTGCCAAAGATTGAAATTTCATTTGGAATGTGACATGTGTCATCTGTTTGAGTGGGCCACGTGTCCGTCTCTAATGTTTTTCCATGAGGACCTCCTCTCGAATAGGGGTGGTGGGGTCCTAATGGTCAAAGTGGCGTGTGCCACTAGTTGTGAAATCCAGAGACTTGACACTATGAAATAATTTTTCATAAGGGAAAGAAAGGAAGAAACTTCAAATGTTTTATAATGCCAAGGTGACAAGCTGTAATTACCTCACCAAAGTTGACATGGATGTGTTTGAGATTAATGGTTCAGGAGAAGTGAGGTGTGCTAATACACAAAATTTTGAAGACTCGAAGCTCCGAAGCTCCGAATTCCTGCAGCTCAGGTGCCTGAAGTTCCACAGTGGGTGTCAGTCGTTGGATGCTGGGTAGTCATGGACTGTTGATCCACCCTACCTTGCGAGTTCTTCAATCCAAAAATCCAAGAGATTTTTTGTAATTTTCTTTGAAAATTTTTAAATCCAGAGGCCCAAAGTCCCGAGTAAGAATATATTGATCTAGCGCTTGGACACAACCCATGGTCACATGGGTTGGGGGCTAAGAGAAAGGGACTAGTGCCCGAAAAATTATTGCAGAATAGAGCATAGATCAGAAAGAAAATTTTTGCAGGGATTCTTGATTGATCGAGAACCGTAGAATGAAATATGAAAGTTTTCTTTGAATCATATTGGTTTATGAATAATGTGGAATTTGTTAAGGAATGATGGTCTGACAAATTTTGGTTGACTACACATTGTGTTTGCAGAGTTAATGATTGTCAAAACTGAATTGAATTGCCACATAGTGCAGAGAAATGGAGGAGACATATAATGCTTTCAGTTCAGAGAATGAAGCTAAAAGAATGGATGTCCATTTGGGAGTTGAAGGATCAAAGTTTAATGGGCATGGAGAAGGGATAGATAAGGAAGGAAACTTGATGAAAATCATTTAAAGATTGCATAAATATGTCCAAACTCACCAAGAAGATAACAAAAATCTCATGAAAGACAGGGATCAACATGGAGAATTAAACACAAAGTTGATACAGAGCCTGGAAAGGATAGAAAATAAATTATATAAGGGGAGTGAATCAAATAAATCAGGAAGTCACAAGTCCCCTGATGAGAAGAGTAAATCAAGGAGCATTGGTAGACACCATCATCACTCCCAAGGGCACTCTAAGAGGAGGGCACACAGTAGTTCAATCCCATCTCCTACCAGAAAGCATAAGATATCCAGAGTGGATGAACTGAAGGGAGAAATGAATAAGATTAAGCCTCCTACATTTGATGGAGAACACCAGAAGGAGGAAGATACCGAGACATGGATTCTTGGCATGAGGAAATATTTCCAACTGCAGATTTTTTCCTCTCATGTAGAAGGAAGAATTGCAATGTATCAACTGAAAGCAAAAGAATCAATGTGGTGGGATCAACTTGTTCAGGTGTATCACATTAAATCTAAAAATGTTACTTGGAAGGAATTCAAGAAGTATTTCAAATTGAAATACTTGACTAAGATATACTATGACAGAAAGATGAAGGAGTTATTTGAACTTAAGTTGTGTAGTATGACCATTGATGAATATGAGCAAAGGTTTTTGGAATTGCTGAAGTATGTCCCTTTCATCAAAGATGATACTTTCAAAATCCAAAGATATTTGAGTGGACTATCATCTTCCATCAGTGAAATAATCCAGTGTGATGATCCTAAAACTATGGAAGAAACTATAAGGAGAGAAAAATGCTTATATGAGCAGCAGAGAGAAAAGCCCACTTTCCTAAAGCTTGGGAAGACAAGAAGAAATTCAATATGGATCAGAGGAAGAAGGGAACTAAGCCATCCCTTCTCATAAATATACCTCAAGGTCAACCAGGTTTTAGAGAGCGCAGGAAGGCTGAAGTGGGTGGGCAACTTGCAAGACAACCACCTATGGAATGTTGGGGTTGTAAAGGGAATCATAGGTACAGAGATTTCCCCCACATAAATGACAAGGTGAGAGTTGTCCACAATGTTAAACAAGTAGAAACAATGGAGGACATGGGAATAAGTGTGCCAAGGATCTATGCATCCCTGAACAACAAGCAAGAAAAATATCAGTCACACATGATTGAAGTTGAAGGTATGATCAACAACCAAACCATTACTATTTTAATTGATTCAGGAGCTATTCATAGTTATATAGATCCTAAAACGGTGGAAATTTTGCATTTTCTAAGAGGCAATGATGGAAAATCTTGGTTAGTGCATTTGTCTACATGAGCCAAGAGAAAGGTTGTTGAGTTAGTTAAGTCCTATCCAGTGGATATGAATGGACTAAGCAAAAGGGATGAATTGAACATCTTACCTTTAGGTTCCTATGACTGTCTAATTGGGATGGATTGGTTGGACCATCACCATGCCATATTATAATTTCGTAACAAGGCATTCAAATTATTGGATGAGGAAGGAAGCGCAAGGAAAGTGTAGGGAATCCCAAGGGAAATGACTGTAAGAGAAATCTTAGCAATGTAGCTGAAGAAGTGTTACAGGAAAGGCTGCCAAATATTTGCAACTCATACGGACGAAGAACCTAAGGATAAGGTGTCAAATATTGAAGACCATGTAGTATTAAAATATTTTTAAGATGTATTATAGGAGGTTCCCAGACTACCCCTGAAGAGAGATATTGATTTCTCTATAAACCTGATGCCCGGAGTAGCTCCTATGTTAAAAAATCCTTACAGAATGAGTACACCAGAGTTGAAAGAACTGCAATTGCAGCTTGAAGAAATTATAGAGAAGGGGTATATATGCCCAAGTGTGTCTCCTTGGGGTTCCCTGGTCTTGTTCATGAAAATGAAATATGGGACATTGATATTGTGCATCGATTTCATATAGTTGAACAAAGTGACTATTAAGAACAAATACCCTTTGCTAAGGATTGATGATCTCTTTGATCAGTTGAAGGATGCCAATATATTTTAAAAAATAGATCTCAGGTTAGGGTACCATCAGGTAAGGATAAAGGATGAAGACTTCAATAAGACCACCTTCAGAAAAATGTATGGTCATTATGAATTCACAGTGGTGCCATTTTTGTTATCAAATACACTTGTTGTTTTCATGTGCCTAATTAATGGTGTATTTCGAGAATATCTAGACAAGTTTGTCATAGTATTTTTGGATGACATCTTGGTTTATTCCAAGTCGGAGGAAGAGCATGAACATCATCTGAGGATGGTGTTGCAAATGCTAAGAGAGCACCAACTGTATGCCAAATTGAGAAAGTGCTCATTTTATCAAAACATAATTCATTATTTGGGGCATATCATTTCAAAGGATGGGATAGTCGTGGATCCTGATAAGATAGAATCCATTAGAGAATGGTCAGTGCTGAAGAATGTGACCAAAGTCAGATACTTTATGGGTCTAGCTAGCTATTACAGAAGTTTCATTGCAGGGTTCTCAAGATAGCTCACCCCATCACTTCCTTGTAAAGGAAGGAGAAGAAATTTCAATGGAGATAAGAGTGTGAGAGAAGCTTTAAGCAATTGAAGAAGTTGTTAACCAGTGCTCGAATTTTGAAGATTGTAGATCCAAATGAGGATTTCATGGTTTGCACAGATGCATGCAAAGAAGGAATCAGAGGATTCCTCAGCCAAAATGGGTTTGTAATATGTTATGAGTCTAGGAAGCTGAAGGATCATGAAAATAAATATGAAAGTCATGATTTGGAGTTGGTGGCCACTATACACGCTCTAAATAATTGGAGACATTACCTCATGGGAAGAAGGTTTGAACTAAGAACAAACCATAATGGTCTAAAGTGTTTGTTTGATCAACCAAACTTGAATGCTAGGCAGAGTAGATGGTTGTAATTCCTTTGTGAGTATGACTTTGATATCAAGAATATCAAAGGAAAGGATAACAAAGTGGCTGATGCACTCAATAGAAGGGTGCATGAACTACATGCTATGACCATTAGCATGTATCAAATTGACATTAAAGGAATAATTTCAGAAGCTCCAAATGCAGATTTGTAGTACATGGAATTGGTGACAAGGCTACAACAAGGTAAGATGCTACATAAAGTGGAAGATTATAAATTGGAAGCTGATGAAACACTCCTGTACAAAAACAAAATTTATGTACCTAATTCCCAGGAATTGAGAATTATTATCTTGAAATAAATGCATAATGTGCCTTATGCTAGGCACCCTAGATATCAAAAAACAGTGGCAATAGTCAAGAGCCATTATGTTTGGCTAGGTATGAAAAAGGAAATTGCAGAGTACATAGATAAATGATTAGAATGTCAAAGGGTCAAGTCTGAGCATAGGCACTCAGCTGGGTTTCTATAGCCATTGCCCATTCTTGAGTGGAAGTGGGAAGTGGTGCCAATGGATTTCATCACAGGATTAACAAGAACAAATAAGCAACATGATTATGTCATGGTGGTGGTGGATAAGCTTATGAAAACTACCCATTTTATTCCATTGAAGACTACTCACAAGGAAACTAATGTTGTTGATATCTATATGAAGGAAGTAGCACGATTGCATGACATTCCCAAGATAATTGTGTCCAACAGAGACCCAAAATTTACCTCAAAGTTATGGAAGGGGTTATTCAAAGGGCTCAAAACAAATATGAACTTCAGCACAACCTATCATCCCGAGTCTGATGGGAAAGTAGAAAGGGTGAACCAAGTGATAGAAGACATGCTAAGGATGTATGTGATGGACAAACCATATAAATTGGAAGACTACCTACACTTGGTAGAATTTTCTTACAACAATGGTTATCAACCATCATTGAACATGAACACATTTGAAGCACTTTATGGCAGAAAGTGCAACACCCCATTAAGCTAGGATAACCCAGCTGATAAGGCAGTGGCTGGGACAAAGTTTCTCAAGGAAATGGAAGAGAAAATACTGAAGATTAAACATGGTTTGAAGGCTTCCCAAGATAGACAAAAAATTTATGTTGATAAGAATAGGACCCACAGGGAGTTTAAAGTGGGTGATCATGTTTTCTTGAAAGTGAAAGCCAACATAAGTTCCCTAAAGTTGGAAAAATGTTCCAAGTTGGTAGCCAGATTTTGTGGGCCATTTTAAATCCTAGAAAGGATTGGACCAATTGCATATATGCTTGCATTGCCTGCATCCATGACTATACATAATGTGTTTCATGTTTCATTGCTTAAGAAGTATATACCTGATGATAATCATGTTATTGATTGGAATGTGATTTAGGTGGAGCAAGAAGGCATCTTGCAAGTTCATTTGGTACACATATTGGACTGGAAGAGAAAACAACTCCAGAATCGAGCCATGGGGCTTGTAAAGGTCCAGTGGACCTAGTACGATCCTGAGGACATGACATGGGAGCATGAGGATGCTATGCGAGAAAAATACTTGCATCTTTTTGAAGATTTTGAAAATCTTGTTGATGCTGTGTAAATAAGTTGCACTGAGGATAGTGCAAAAATAAGGGGAAGGGATTGTAATATCCCCAAGGACGAGCCACATTTGTATTTATGATTTGTAACATGTTTTGTAGGCTGGTGAGCCAAGAAATTATAAGCTATGGACTTATGTGTTTATTAGGTCGGAGAGCCTAGGTGTTAAAGGCTAGGAGCCTATTTTGTACATGTAAATATTCATATTATTAATATAAAAACATCGCTATGTGTAGACTGACCACGAAGAAAGAGTAAGGGGGACTAAGATCCACTAGGTTGGGTAAGGGAGAGGGGGCTGAGAGGTTGGAAATATGGGCTAATACTAAGGGATTAATTCCAAGAGAATAATAATTTATTATTATTCCAAAATCTTATTAGAAGGATATATTTTTATCCTAAGTTCCTTTGGGAAGAGGGAATGAATTCCAAATGGAAAGGAACGTGCTTCATGAGTGAAATGTGTCAGCTCAGGCACACACAGTTTTAAGGGGTGGCACTCACTCACTCAGGACACACATAGAGGTTCATGCACATATTTTTTTGTCTCTCACACTCTCACCATCTTCTCTATGCTAGACCAATCTGCCCCATCTCTTCGGATGAGCTCACTCATGCACTGAGAAAGAACCCAACTAGCCAATTCTACCATTGCTGAACCCATGGCCATTGTGCACCTCTGTAATTTACTGATTCATCCCTTTCCTTACCCGACTTTTCTATTTTGGTTTGAAGAGGTGGGTTGTCAAGCCCGTGGTTGAAGAGGCAGGTTGTCAGGCCTATGTGAAATTCTCTCTCTAGGTGAGAGAGGTTGTTGTGGATTGAAGAAGCAGGTTGTCATGCCTGTGAAAATTCTCTCTCCTGCTGAGAGAGGTTTTTTTCGATTGAAGAAGTAGGTTTTCAGACTTGTGAGAAACTCTCTTCAGGTGAGAGAGTGTGCTGAGGAAGTGAGTTCTCCTGGAGGGAGTCTCGTAGCTACTACAAAGCTATGAGAATTACGGTCCAAACTGTTGTTGAAGCCCCGAAAGGGAGGTGGAGCAGTCGATGGACTATGTGACAGTGAAGGTGTATACTCCTAGGGTGGGAAAAGCATGTGGGAAATGAGAGTTTGTGATCAGTGGGCGTAAGTGGATCCTGGGAGAGAATCCTTCCTCTTAAACTATGTGAATTTCCTATTGACCCTTGCCTAGCCTAGGAATCCATTTCCCGATGGAGTTTAGTCTTAGCTCGGGGGTGACTCACTACTGAGAGTGATGAGTAATTTGGTCTAAATCTAGGAGGTTCGTGTAAGGTTTGCATGCAGTTGGTGGTTTTTCTCTAGTTAAAAGATAAGCATCATTTTTGTGCTTAATTATGTATATTATGCATGTCTGTGATTCTTGAAATGTTATCATGGGTTTCATTGCATGTTGGATTACTATCAATTCCATATGAGTCTGTATTGTAGCAATAATTATGTGTTATTTGTTTTAAATTCATTATGTGTGTGTGTGTGTGTGTGTGTGTGTGTGTGTTCCTCTGTGGCTTTGCCCGACCTGTTGGTGGTTGGGGATGTTACAAAATGGTATTAGAGCTAAGTGAAGTGCCCAACCTATTGGTGTTCAGGGACATTAAAAATTGGTATCAGAGCCAAGGTTCAAGCAATGAGCCTAGATGGGTTGGATAAGTGGTCATTAGAACCAAGGTTTCAGGTGGAAATTGTGTCAAGAGGAACTAATTTCGAATCTCAAAACATTCCTGGGTGCCAAGAGGTTACCTTTGCCATGTTATGAAGATTAGGAGGTGTAGCGGTATTACAAAACCATGACAGACTTGGTATTGGGACGTAGATTAATGTGGGTTGTAGGATCTATTCAGAAGAAGGAGAACAATTCATAGTCATTAGATCTGCATGCGGGAGGTTGTCAACCATAGAACTAACATCCATTTGAAATTCGATGCTCAGGAGAAACAAAGTGTGCTAAGGCAAAAAATCCCTAATTCTAAAGTTTCGAAGTCTGGATTTAAACCAGACTATCTGTCAAGAGGGACACATGTCAACAGATTGGCTTGTTAAGGATTTCGGTGTTAAGGAGAATTAGTGTGTGCGGAGGTGAGAACTCCCGAAGCCTGAAGCTCTGAAGCCCCGAAGATCTAAAGTAGTGAGTCATGATGACATCACTTGGAGGTGATGTGGATCTCTCTTTATCCTGCAATGTACCCCCACTTGGAGTGTTGACAGCTATACTATGAGGACCTGAAGGGTAAAGAAGTATAGAAATTCAGAATTCGAGAGACTGGAAGGAAGTAGGCGTAAAAAATTTGGAAGCCCGAAATCTAGGAGTAACGTGGCATGGTGATGTCATCAGGAATGACGTGGACCCATGGGATGTGTGCCATGTTTCAGTGGGTTTTGGACCCGCCAAATATTGAAACATCATTTGGAATGTGACATATGTCATCTGTCTGGGTGGGCCACGTTTCCGTCTCTAATGTTTCACCACGAAGACCTACTCTCGAGTATGGGTGGTGGGGCCCTAATGGTCACAGTGGCATGTGGCACCAGTTGTGAAATACAGAGACTTAACACTCTAGAATAATTTTTCATAAGGGAATGAAAGGAATAACCTTCAAAAGTTTTATAATGCCAAGGTGACAAGATGTAACGATGTCACCAAATTTGACATGGATGTTTCGGAGATTAACGATTTGAGAGAAGTGAAGTGTGCTAATGCACAAAATTCTAAAGTACCGAAGCTCTAAAGCTCCAAATTCTCGGAGATCATGTGTCTGAAGTTCCACAGTGGGTGTCAACCATTGGATGCTAGGTAGTCATGGACTGTTGATCCACCCTACCTCACGAGTTCATCAATCCATAACTCCAAGAGATTTTTTGTAATGTGCTTTGAAAAATTCTGAAGTCGGAGGCCTGAAGTCTCAAGTAAGTGTCTACCAATCTAGTTCTTGGCCACAACCTGTGGCTGCATGGGTTGGGGGATAAGATAAAGGGACTAGTACCCGAAAAATTATTGCAGAATAGAGAAGAGCTCGGAAATAAAAGTTCCACGGGGATTCTTGATTGATCGAGAACCGTAGAATGAATTATGAAATTTTTCTTTGAATCATATTGGATTATTAATACTTTGGAATTTGTTAAGGACTGGTGGCCTGCCAAATTTTGGTTGACTACACATTGTGTTTGCAGAGTAAACAATTGTCAGAACCGAACTGAATTGCTACATAGTACAGAGAAACAGAGGAGACAAAAAATGATTTCAATTCAAAGAATGAATCTAAAGGAATGGATGTCCATTTGGGAGTTGAAGGATTGAACTCCAATGGGCATGGAGAAGAGATATATAAGGAAGGAAACATGATGAAAATCATTGAAATATTGAAAACATATGTCTAGAATCACTGAACAGATAACAGAAATCTCATGAAAGCTAGGGATCAATAGGGATAATTCAACGTAAATTTGATACAGAGATTGGAAAGGATATAAAATAAATTAAATAAGGGGAGTGAATCTAGTAAGTAAGGAAGTCACAAGTCCCCTGATGAGAAGAGGAAATCAAGGAGCGTTGGCAGACACCATCATCACTCCCAAGAGAAATCTAAGAAGATGGAACACAAAATTTCAAGCCCATCTCATACCAGAACGCATAAGAGATATGGAGTGGATGAACTGAAGGGAAAAATGAACAATATTAAGCCTCCTATGTTTTATGGAGAGAACCAGAAGGATGAAGATGCTGAGACATGGCTTATTGGCATGAGGATATATTTCCAACTGCACAATTATTCCTCTCATGTAGAAGGAAGAATTGCAATGTATCAACTGAAAGGAAAAGCATCCATGTGGTGGGATAAACTTGTGTAGGTGCATCACATTAAAGAGAAAAATGTTACTTGGAAGGAATTCAAGAAGTATTTCAAAAATAAATAATTGACTACGCGATACTATGACAAAAAGATGAAGGAGTTCTTTGAAATTAAGTAGTGTAGTATGACCATTGATGAATATGAGCAAAGGTTTTTGGAATTGTTTAATTGGTAGACAATTTTGTGCTATTGGAAGACAATTGTGGGAAGAATTGGAAGACAAATTTGTTCGATTGGAATTGGAATTGTTAGTTGTGTCTTCTTTTTTAATACCAAGACAATTTTTTTTAATTGGAATTGGAATTGTTAGTTGTGTCTTCTTGTGTAATACCAAGACAATTTTGTGTAATTGGAATTGGAATTGTTAGTTGTGTCTTCTTGTGTAATAATACCAAGACAAATTTGTGTAATTGGAAGACAATTTTCATTTGAAAGAAAACTTGTTGTGGTGTGCTTAGAAGAAAGTTATTCTCTTTAAACATGGGAAACCTATGGAATTGAGGTAGGAAGTATTTGAGGAAAGAAAAACCCATTGAAAAGGTAAATGAAGAAAGAGAAATGGAAAGGTTACATATGTCAAAACACATGCCTTCAGAAGAGGAAAATACAACTTATAGCAGAACATATGTCATTGGTGTTTATCCTCCATCACGACTAGAAAAGTGAATGATTTTAGTAGCGACCAATCCAGTTCATAATTCTATTGTACCTCCAATCACTATCTCATAAAGACAAGTTGTTGTGGATGACTAGATGATGGAGGATTTGCTTGGAGCTAATTATACAATGGATGAAATTAGAGAGGTAATTGGTGCACAACTTTCTAGTGAAGAATTTCATGTGGTGCAACATCTTGTTGGACAATTAGACATTCCAGAAACTAGTCATGGGCATGAACACTCTCCTTCTAGAATCGATCCGCTAGTGATTGAAGGGGAAAGAACCACAACATTGTTAACTCTACAACAAGGAGGTCAAGAGTGCTAGAGTACATGTCCATCATCCCTACCTAGATTGAACAGTGTACCACAAATAAATCCTAAACGCATTTAGGTGGATGAAAGTGGTCTAACATAACTTGAAGGTAATTTACCTAACCAAACTATTCGTTCTCATTGTTATAAATTCATTAAAGAATATTTTGAACCAAAATCTAATGTCACTAAATGTCAATTATTTTTGGCTTTGTTAAAATATAGAAGTTTGACTACTAGTAGGAGAATTTTAGGCATTGAAATAGTTATAAGTTTAGAAACAAGTCATCATATTGTTAAAAACCTTATGGATGATTTTCAAAAAATTGGTAAGAAATCTCATTCTAAAGACCGTAATGAATCTCGACATGTCTTGTCACAATTAATTGTTATCAAAATCAAAAGAAAACATTGTTTTCTCCAACAAACCTCTCATCTCATGAAATGCAATATAAAAACCTTTAGAAAGTATTCTAATAGATGATATAGCCTTGTTGCAGGTGGCCCAACATATTTGTGGGTCTTTACTGTTAGGCTACCTTGTTCTGAAATGAAGTTAATTGGAGTAGTTAAGGGACTAGTACATGTTTTCTCGCATGAGAAAATTGGGTCTTCTTCCAACCAAAAAGATGTACTAAAATTAAGAAGGGAATCTAGGGACCATGAACCCCATATTAAACACTTTCTTGACATTACACATAAAAAATTGTATGGGAGATTCTGGATAGTTCATATTGCAGTTAACTTGGGACAAATATCTTTCCATAAATGCAAGCCTTGGTATGTTCGAATAAATACAATTCGTAACGCATGTTGTTGTAGATATGACATTGAGTATGGTTATTATTATGACACACAAACACACACACATGTACATTTTATTTTTGTGTATTTCATACCACCCTTGTGCAATAATGCTTAGTTATATTATTGTCGCCGTCATCTAGAGACTTTATTCACAACATCTTATGTACAAGGACAAAGGGTTTTACATTTGATAATTTTTTTTACTTAGATGGGACATTCCCCAGGTGTCGTGGAATAGAATTACTAAGAAAGTGCATCCATGTAAATGATGAGTATGAATTTGGGAGGAAGGAGGTTGTCTTGCAAAGCTTTAAATATGTCGCATATGATATTGAAAGAGGGAAGGAAAGAAAAAAGATACAATTGGTGACTTCCCAGGTACACGTATGTGACTTCATCAAGGGCTTCATCGAAAAGAAAGGACAATCTGTTTAACATGTCCATGTGGATTGATGGTGGGATGAACATTTTAGAATATGTAGATATACATTTCCCATTGGTATCATCCTATAAATGGTTGATGTTTTTGAGAACTACACCCTTCAACCATAAAATGAGATTCAAATACAATATTATCACTCAAATCAGGTCAACATAATGATCCATATCACATACATGCATGGGACATATAGTAATGAAGAAAACATATTTATATTGAAGGAGTATAAATTATACATAAGAAATGATCGGTGCCATGACTCAGTGTTGTCCCTTGACCAAGTTTTGGAGATCCGTAGTCAGGTTTGACCATTTTTGGGACTTCGACAGGCTAGTTGAAGGTAGATTGCAAGTTGAAGCGAATATCGCAGGATCTTGGCCCCTTATTAGGGAATTTTTGGGTTAGGGTTTTTGTAATGGGTATGGGATGTCATCCCATGGGTGTACCCATGTTTAGGCCCCATTTTTTAATGTATAAATAAGTAGCTAGGCAATGTAAGAAGAGGATGATGACTAAGTTCTAGTGTTAGCTTTGTGAAAAGTATTGTAAGAAGTAGTTCTGATTGGATTTGTGCTAGAACCCGTGAAGGTTGCTACGTGTGGATAGTTTTGAATGCTCTATGAATATTCCGTAGAGGCTTTGTAATGTGACCTAGATAGGGGGAAGGAGGATTTGGTGAGGTATGCACAGATTTCAGGTCCTATGCGAAGTGGGTCTTGTGGCTTTGTGCTTGTAAGAAGATTGACAAAAGACAATAAAGAAGAAGAAGAGTTGGTGGATGTAGCCCCACACTAGGGTGAACCACATATATCCTGTGTTGTGGTTTCTTTGTGCATTATGGTTGTTATGTTATTGATGTGATTTATGATTAGTATTGTAATATTTATGTTCGATGCATATAATATAGTAGCTTAGTGCTTAGTAATGTGAATGAATGCTAGATCTGATCTATCTCTATGTCCTAATTGCTTGAATGTGTTAGATCTTGTTGAATACTGTGTTGTTATGTAACTAGGGTTTTGACCTGCAATGTGAATAAGGGTTAAATAATAATGAACGTTAACTGCTAAGTTCTTTATTAGAGTACTATAATCACAGATCTGTGTCCCAGCTAGGTTGCAAACACTTGAGTCCTGCAACCACCCTTGAATCTACCTCAGGTGAGATTTCATCTGCTCCATAGGTGTTGCTGAAAAGGCCGATAGTTAGGGTTTTGTTGGTGCATTGTTGAAGTGTTGAACCATGTGTATGCCTCTGTGCCAAAAAATGGTTCCATTGTCGGGACCTGAAACTGTGATTGCTAGGAACTAAAGAAAAGAGAAAGCTATGTGCGTAGATCTTCTGCTATAGTGTGTAGTACTCTACTTGACTTGTGAAGCTTTGTGCTAAGAAAATAATCAGATCTGAAGAAAAGAGGTAAGATAAGTGAAAAATTTTGTTTCAAAATAATGGATCTAGGTATGTGTAAAAGATTTTTTCCTAATCTAAAAACTAGGGAACAGATAAAAGAAAAAAGATTTGATATGGATAGATTTGATAGAAATAGTGAAATATATGTTATTCCTATACATAGACAGAATGTTTGGAATAACAATTGGATGGAGGATCCTAGCAAAAACCTTTTGCAGGTTAGTTACTATGATCCTAGTGCGTAGTATAGGAAAGGCTCACGATCATTTAAGCGAAGAAGAGGATTAACCCTTTGTTACAATTGCAAAAGACTGGGACATCTTGCTAAAGAATTCCCTATTAAAATACCTAGTTGTATTTGTTGTAAAGCTATGGACCATTAAGTTTTGGAATACCCTAGAATGATTGCTAAAGTTGAAAAGATGAATATGAGACAAGAAAACCATGAAAAGGGCCAAGAAACTAATCTATGGTAGAATCCCAGAAAGAATCAGAGACTGTATTACTGCAAATGAAAGAAACCTTGAATGATCACAGAGGCATCAATCTATCAGAGATCTTAAAAGAGAAAAAGTGCATAGAAACAACAATAAGAGACTTCGACATAGACTGTATTCTGGATGAGGAGACTTAGGTGAACATCATGAGAGAAAGAACTTGGGAAACTTTCAGAAATACAACTATGGTTACTTCATTAGGAGGAATAAGATTATTTATAGGAAAGCTAATAAATCTATGTGGAAGACTCACCTAGACAGCTATGAGTTCTCATGGAACTTCGACAGAGAAAGAATTCAAGGTCGTTAAATTTGTTGAGAGAAACGCCCCATTTTATATGTTGTTGGGAAAAACCTGGATTGAGAGAGATCAGACCTGAAGAAAGGAAGAGGAAGCTCTAGAACATAAAATTTAAGAACTAAGAATCAATAAAGTTAAGAACTAAGGATAAATAACAACTTCTAATAGAGAAAACTAGAATCAAGGAAGTAGTCACTAGATCTCTTCGATCTATGATAGGCTTAGAGCAGATGGAAGAAGACCTAGCAAAAAGCCAGGTAAGGAGGCTCGATGATCGGTGCCATGACTCAGTTTTGTCCCTTGACCAAGTTTTGGAGATCCATAGTCAGGTTTGACCATTTTTGGGACTTCGACAGGCTGGTCGAAGGAAGATTGCAAGTTGAAGCGAAGATCATAGGATCTCCGCCCCTTATTAGAGAATTTTTGGGTTAGGGTTTTTGTAATGGGTATGGGATGTCAGCCCATGGGTGTACCCATGTTTAGGCCCCATTTTTTAATGTATAAATAAGTAGCTAGGCGATGTAAGAAGAGGTCGATGACTAATTTCTAGTGTTAGCTTTGTGAAAAGTATTGTAAGAAGTAGTTCTGATTGGATTTGTGCTAGAACCCGTGAAGGTTTCTACGTGTGGATAGTTGTGAATGCTCTATGAATATTCCGTAGAGGCTTTGTAATGTGACCTAGATCGGGGGAAGGAGGATTTGGTGAGGTACGCACAGATTTTATGTCCTATGCGAAGTGGTTCTTGTGGCTCTTTTCTTGTAAGAAGATTGACATAAGACAATAAAGAAGAAGAAGAGTTGGTGGACGTAGCCCCACACTAGGGTGCACCATGTATATCCTGTGTTGTGGTTTCTTTGTGCATTATGTTTGCTATGTTATTGATGTGATTTATGCTTAGTACTGTAATATTTATGTTCGATGCATATAATATAGTAGCTTAGTGATTAGTAATGTGAATGAATGCTAGATCTGATCTATCGCTATGTCCTAATTGCTTGAATGTGTTAGATCTTGTTGAATACTGTGTTGTTATGTAATTAGGGTTTTGACCTGGGATGTGAATAAGGGTTAAATATTAATGAACGTTAACTGCTAAGTTCTTTATTAGAG
>CBVK0102063747.1:0-11620 GCA_900067695.1 Picea abies
AACCACCCTTGACTCTACCTTGGGTGAGACTTCATCTTCTCCGTAGGTGTTGCTGAAAAGGCCGATACTTAGGGTTTTGTTGGTGCACTGTTGAAGTGTTGAACCATGTGTATTCCCCTATGCCAAAAAATGGTTCCATTGTCAGGACCTGAAACTGTGATTTCTGGGAACTAAAGAAAAGAGAAAGCTATGTGCGTAGATCTTCTGCTGTAGTGCATAGTAATCTACTTGACTTGTGAAGCTTTGTGCTAAGAAAAGAATCAGATCTGAAGAAAAGAGGTAAGATAAGTGAAAAACATTATTTCAAAATAATGGATCTAGGTATGTGTAAAAGATTTTTTCCTAATCTGAAAACTAGGGAATAGATAAAAGAAAGAAGATGTGATATGAATAGATCTTATAGGAATAGTGAAATATATGTTATTCTTATGCATAGATAGAATGTTTGGACTAACAATTGGATGCAGGATCCTAGCAAAAACATTTTGCAGGTTAGTTACTATGATCCTAGTGCGTAGTATAGGAAAGGCTCGAGATCATTTAAGCGAAAAACAGGATTAACCCTTTGTTACAATTGCAAAAGACCGGGACATCTTGCTAAAGAATTCCCTATTAAAATACCTAGTTGTATTTGTTGTAAAGCTATGGACCATGAAGGTTTGGATTGCCCTAGAATGATTGCTAAAGTTGAAAAGATGAATATGAGACAAGAAAACCATGAAAAGGGCCAAGAAACTAAGCTATGGTAGAATCCCAGAAAGAATCAGAGACTGTATTACTGCAAATGAAAGAAACCCTGAATGATCACAGAGACATCAATCTATCAAAGAACTTAAAAGAGAAAAAGTGCATAGAAACAACAATAAGAGACTTCGACATAGACTGTATTCTGGATGAGGAGACTTAGGTGAACATCATGACAGAAAGAACTTGGGAAACTTTGGGAAATCCAACTATTGTTCCTTCATTGGGAGGAATAAGATTATTTATAGGAAAGCTAATAAATCTATGTGGAAGACTCACCCAGACATCTATGAGTTCACATGGAACTTCAACAGAGAAAGAATTTGAGGTCGTTAAATTTGTTGAGAGCAACGCCCCATTTTATATGTTGTTGGGAAAAACTTGGATTGAGAGAGATCAGACCTGAAGAAAGGAGGATGAAGCTCTAGAACAAAAAAATAAATAACTAAGAGATTTCATGACTAGAATAATAGTGAGCTTAATAGAAGAATAGGAGAACAAGTCAAATCTGCTCAGAACTAGAGACTTGGATGTCGAAGTTTAGAGAACACAAATAGGCTTGAAGAACTTGTCCATACAGGAGAGTAGAGCACCTACCCCAGAAAAAGAAGAAGTATCAACCCTGAACCCTATGGAAGATCATCAACAATGTGAAGTTACTATGCCAATAGAAGATAAGAATCAAAATGGAAAGAGGAACCTAGTATCTCATATTACAAGAAACAAGGCTAGAAACCTCAACAGGAAGAAAGAAAAGTTATAAAATTTGCAAGAAGTTCCAGAAGGGACTTCGTAGAAGGAAGGTTTCTAGAATTTGAATTTTGTCGGAATATCAGAACAATGTAGATTGGTACTTCACCATGGCAGAGAAATATAACCATTGGAGGCATCATGACTGTTAGACCGACACCCCCGAACGGTTAGAAAATCAGTTATGAACTAGAATCTTGCCATTGGACCATTGGGACCATGCCATAATGAATGGAAATGCATTGATTAAGGATTTTTGACTCGTTGGAAGAAACCATTATGACATTACCTATTTATCTCGTCGAACGTTGCATCGAGACAATTTTGAAAACAATAATTATTCGAGCCCACAGAGAACCAACTACTACCACACTATGTTTATTGAAACTCTGCCACCTTAAGGGACTAAGTTGGGAGATGAACCCTCTCAGCTGGGCAGACTAGAAGATTCAACATAGGATCACCTTTTTCAGGTCCAGAAAGAAAATGAATAGGCCATATAATCCCTAAAGAAAGAAAAAAAGGAAGTTATAGAGCAACGTCGAGTTTCACAGCAGGAAAAAGACGAACTTCAGGCGAAGTTCACAGAGGATAGACTGAAAATACAAAAGGATAAATAACAACTTCTCATAGAGAAAACTAGAATCAAGGAAGTAGTCACTAGAGCACTTCGATCTATGACAGGCTTAGAGCAGATGGAGGAAGACCTAGCAAAAATCCAGGTAGGGAGGCTCGCTGATCGGTGCCATGAATCAGTGTTGTCCCTTGACCAAGTTTTGGAGATCCGTAGTCAGGTTTGACCATTTTGGGACTTCGACAGGCTGGTCAAAGGCAGATTGCAAGTTGAAGCGAAGATCGCAGGATCTCGACCCCTTATTAGGGAATTTTTGGGTTAGGGTTTTTGTAATGGGTATGGGATGTCAGCTCATGGGTGTACCCATGTTTAGGCCCCATTTTTTAATGTATAAATAAGTATCTAGATGATGTAAGAAGAGGTCGATGACTAAGTTCTAGTGTTAGCTTTGTGAAAAGTATTGTAAGAAGTAGTTCTGATTGGATTTGTGCTAGAACCCGTGAAGGTTGCTACGTGTGGATAGTTGTGAATGCTCTATGAATATTCCGTAGAGGATTTGTAATGTGACCTAGATCGGGGGAAGGAGGATTTGGTGAGGTATGCATAGATTTCATGTCCTATGCGAAGTGGGTCTTGTGGCTTTGTGCTTGTAAGAAGATTGACATAAGATAATAAAGAAGAAGAAGAGTTGGTGGACGTAGCCCCACACTAGGGTGAACCACGTATATCCTGTGTTGTGGTTTCTTTGTGCATTATGGTTGCTATGTTATTGATGTGATTTATTCTTAGTACTGTAATATTTATGTTCGATGCATATAATATAGTAGCTTAGTGCTGAGTAATGTGAATGAATGCTAGATCTGATCTATCTCTATGTCCTAATTGCTTGAATGTGTTAGATCTTATTGAATACTGTGTTGTTATGTAATTAGGGTTTTAACTTGCGATGTGAATAAGGGTTAAATATTAATGAACGTTAATTGCTAAGTTCTTTATTAGAGTACTATAATCATAGATCTGTGTCCCAACTAGGTTGCAAACACTTGAGTCCTGCAACCACCCTTGACTCTACCTCGGGTGAGACTTCATTTTCTCCGCAGGTGTTGCTGAAAGGCCAATATTTAGGGTTTTGTTGGTGCACTGTTGAAGTGTTGAACCATGTGTATGCCCCTGTGCCAAAAAATGGTTCTGTTTTTGGGACCTGAAACTGTGATTGCTCGGAACTAAAGAAAAGAGAAAGCTATGTGCATAGATCTTCTGTTGTAGTGCATAGTACTCTACTTGACTTGTGAAGCTTTGTGCTAAGAAAAGAATCAGATTTGAAGAAAAGAGGTAAGATAAGTGAAAAATTTTGTTTCAAAATAATGGATCTAGGTATGTGTAAAAAAAATTTTCCTAATCTAAAAACTAGGGAACAGATAAAATAAAGAAGATGTGATATGAGTAGATCTGATAGAAATAGTGTAATATATGTTATTCCTATACAGAGACAGAATGTTTGGACTAACAATTGGATGCAGGATCCTAGAAAAAACATTTTGCGGGTTAGTTACTATGATCCTAGTGCGTAGTATAGGAAAGGCTCGAGATCATTTAAGTGAAAAAGAGGATTAACCCTTTGTTACAATTGCAAAAGATCGGGACATCTTGCTAAATAATTCCCTATTAAAATACCTAGTTGTATTTGTTGTAAAGCTATGGACCATGAAGTTTTGGATTGCCCTAGAATGATTGCTAAAGTTGAAAAGATGAATATGAGACAAGAAAACCATGAAAATGGCCAAGAAACTAAACTATGGTAGAATCCCAGAAAGAATCAGAGACTGTATTACTGCAAATGAAAGAAACCCTGAATGATCACAAAGACATCAATCTATCAGAGATATTAAAAGAGAAAAAGTGCATAGAGACAACAATAAGAGACTTCGACATAGACTGTATTTTGTATGAGGAGACTTAGGTGAACATCATGACAGAAAGAACTTGGGAAACTTTGGGAAATCCAACTATGGTTCCTTCATTGGGAGGAATAAGATTATTTAGAGGAAAGATAATAAATCTATGTGGAAGACTCACCCAAACATCTATGAGTTCTCATGGAACTTCGACAGAGAAAGAATTCAAGGTCGTTAAATTTGTTGAGAGAAATGCCCCATTTTATATGTTGTTGGGAAAAACCTGGATTGAGAGAGATCAGACCTGAAGAAAGGAAGAGGAAGCTCTAGAACAGAAAAATCAAGAACTAAGAGATTTCATGACTAGAATAATATCAAGCTTAATAGAATAATAGGAGAACAAGTCGAATCTGCTTAGAACTAGAGACTTGGATGTCGAAGTTGAGAGAACACAGATAGGCTTGAATAACTTGTCCATACAGGAGAGTAGAGCACCTACCCCAGAAAAAGAATAAGTATCAACCCTGAACCCTATGGAAGATCATCAACAACGTGAAGTTACTATGCCAAGAGAAGATAAGAATCAAAATGGAAAGAGGAACCCAGTAACTCAGATTACAAGAAAGAAGGCTAGAAACCTCAGCAGGAAGAAAGCAAAGTTATAAAATTTGCAAGAAGTTCCAGAAAGGACTTCGTAGAAGGAAGGTTTCCAGAATTTGAACTTTGTCGGAATATCAGAACAATGTAGATTGGCACTTCCCCATGGCAGAGCAATATAACCATTGGAGGCATCATGACTATTAGATCGACACCCCCGAATGGTTAGAAAAGAAGTTATGACCCAAAATCTTGCCATTGGACCATTGGGACCATGCCATAATGAATGGAAATGGATTGATTAAGGATTTTCGACCCGTTGGAAGAAACTATTATGACTTTACCTATTTATCTCATCGAACATTGCACTGAAAACAATTTTGAAAACAATAATTATTCGAGCGCACAGAGAACCAACTACTACCACACTATTCTTATTGAAACTCTGCCACCTTAAGGGACTGAGTTGGGAGATGAACCTGCTCAGCTGTGCAGACTAGAATATTCAACATAGGATCACCTTTGTCTGTTCCAGAAAGAAAAGGAACAGGCCATAAAATCCCTAAAGAAAGAAAAAAAGGAAGTTATAGAGCAACGTCGGGTTTCACAGTAGGAAAAAGATGAAATATAGGTGAAGTTCACAGAGGATAGAGCACAAATCCAAAAGGATAAATAACAACTTCTCATAGAGAAAACTAGAATCAAGGAAGCAGTCACTAGAGCACTTCGATCTATGACAGGCTTAGAGCAGATGGAAGAAGACCTAGCGAAAATCCAAGTAGGGAGGCTCACTGAAGCCATTAAGTAGCTTCAGGCACGAGTGAGAGAACTAGAGCTACAAGCATGCCAAGCACTCCACAAGAAGTGCGAGATTAGAGAGAAGACACTGCGATTAGAGCCACTGAGAGAATCAAGGAATTAGCCTTGGAATGTAAACAATTTAGCAGTTGAAGTGCATAGAATTATGAGCACCTTACCAAGGACCCTGAACTGAAGACACTAGAGTCATAGCTCGAGGAGGAAAAGAAGTAAATAAAAATAGTACAAGCATAGTTGAAGCCCTTATCAGCAGTGGAGAGAATGAAAATATCCCAAGAACAATGCATGTCTTAGCAACAGGTCCATGCCATATAGAGCAAAGTCATGGAAGTGACTCAGAAGCTCCAACCAATCCAGGATGAAGCTTGCCAACTATTTGAAGAGATTGAAGGACAAGGAGTAGAACTAGAAAAATTAGTCACTATAGTTGAAAAATGCTTGGAAGGACCAGTAACAGAGAAATTTATTGAAGAGCTCGCCGAGCAGGAGGCTCTAGCGAAGCATCAGATTGAAGAAACTTGATTCAAACTTGAGGCATTTTAGGTAGCGTTACCTAGATTAGAGTGACTCGGGATGAGTCACAGGTGAGTGTTGGGGGCATGTTGTCCCTTGAACAAGTTTTGAAGATCCATAGTTAGGTTTGACCATTTTTGGTACTTCGACAGGATGGTCAAAGGTGGAGCTCAAATCAAAGCAGAGATCGCAGGACCTTAGACCCTTCTTAGGGAATTTTTGGATTAGGGTTTTTGTAATGGGTATGGGATGTCAACCCATGGGTGTACCCATAATTAAGCCCCCTTTTGTAATGTATAAATAAGTATCCATGCGATGTAAGAAGAGGTTGAAGGCTAGGTGCTAGTGTTAGATTTGTGCAAAGTATTGTAAGAAGTAGTTCTGATCGGCTTTGTGCTAGAACCCTTGAAGGTTGCTAAGTGTAGATAGTTTTGAATTTTCTATGCATACTGTGTAGAGGCTTTGTGGTGTGACCTAGCTCAGGGGAAGGAGGATCTGGCAAGGTGCGAGAAAATTTCATGTCCTATGCGGAGTGGGTCTTGTGGCTCTGTTCTTGTAAGAATATTGATAGAAGACAATAAAGAAGAAGAAGAGTTGGTGGACGTAGCCCCACACCGGGGTGAACCACATATATCGTGTGTTGTGGTTTCTTTGTGCATTATGGTTGTTATTTTATTGATGTGATTTATGCTTAGTGATGTAATATTTATGTTAGATGCATATGATATAGTAGCTTAGTGCTTAGTAATGTGAATGAATGCTAGATTTGATCTATCTATATGTGCTAAGTGCTTCAATGTGTTATATCTTATTGAATGTTGTGTTGTTCTGTAATTAGGTTTTTGACTTGCGATGTGAATAAGGGTTAAATATTAATGAACATAAACTACTAAGTGATTTATTAGAGTACTGTAATCACATATCTGTTTACCAGCTAGGTTGCAGACACTTGAGTCCTACAATGACCTCTGCCTCTACCTCGGGTGAGACTTCATCTACTCCGTAGGTGTTGTCGAAAGGGCTGATAGTTAGGGTTTTGTTGGTGCGTTGTTGAAGTGTTGAACCCCAGGTATGCCCTTGTGCCAACACTTAGCCTATGTAAAATATTTCTTTCATCCTTTTTACAATAAACTTAAGGAGAAGAAAATACAGATGGATCAACATTGTATTTCATCAAATGGTTGCATAGGCCAGCTAAAAAATGGTTGTGTATTTGAATGGTTGTGTATGTTGCAAAAAAACTCAAGGTGCCACATATTTGGAACTATTTGAGTCTAGGAATGGAAAAGGGAAACATGATGGAGTAGGTGCATGCATGAAAAGAGTGGTACATAGGAAATAAATGAAGTTCACAACTTCCCTTAATCGAGATGAAAAATCCATTCTTGAATGGTGTTCTTCAGTAATGGGAGAGGGAACAAGAACCCGTGAAGATAAATAACCAATGAAAGGACATGTACATAGATATTTTTAGGAGGTGGTCGCTATAGATCAATCACAGTGGTATGAATTCAAAAAAATCCAGGGCACTCGTGGATTCAATTCAGTTGAAACATCAAAAAATGCAATATTTGAAATATAGACAAGAAAACTATCTTGCTTCTATGGTCCATGTAGTAGTAATAAATGGGATTTTTGTGATTCCATGGACTAGGTTGATAGATGGGATCACGTATCACTCCCCATTGGTCAATGCATAACTATGGAATTATCCTAGTTGGAGGAGAACCAATCAATTATCTTAGAAAATTATGATCATGTCTCAGATCTTGTAATGCTAGGTTTGGTGAAACCTTATTTAAAATTTTGAATAACCAAAATCAATGTTTTATGCTTTGGTCATTTAGTGGACTCACTTGTTAGCACTTGATTTTTTGCAGGGCACATATATGTAGTGGTTTCCCTAAGAAGTACTGAATGGGGAACTGACCATTGGTTGGAATGTTTCTTAGAGGGAAATAATACCCTCATGCTCTCAGTAATGGACTCCGAAGACATTGAATTTCCAATTGGGTTAATGGTTATTAAAGGAGAATATCTGACACAGGATGAAAGAACATGGAAGAAAGGTGGTTATGCATTTCAATATTATATACTAGGTGAATTTGTGTACCACTTTATGAACTTGGTTGTTGGTATAAACCTCCAACTACAAACAATACCAAGTAAGAACTCATCAAAGGTACGATACTTATTGCCTTACTTTGAGCACGAGAAGTTAATGGAGACCATCAATATTATAAGTGATCTTGATGGTATACTTGAATGACCATAGGTATGTAAAAGGAGTAATTGAACAAATGTTTCAAATTTATGATTGATTGAAATTTCTGCTTCATTTTATGCTTGTTATGGAATTCTTGTATTTTTTGGTTGATTTTTGTCGTTAGCAAACTATGTCTAGCCTTGCCTTGTCTAGCATTATCTTTCCTTTGCTTGCCTTGCCTTGTCTTGCCTTACCTTTCCTTTCCTTTCCTTTTCTTTCCTTTCCTTTTATTTCCTTTCCTTTCCCTCTCTTTCCATGCCTTTCCTTGCCTTGCCTTGCCTTGCTAGGTGTTTCCTTACATTTCCTTGCCTTTCCTTTTCTTTCATTCCCTTTCCTTTCCATGTATTACCTTGCCATGTGTTGCCTTACCTTTCCTTACCTTGCCTTTTCTTCCATTCCCTTGCCTTACCTTACCTTTCCTTGCCTTGTCTTTTCGTCCATTCCCTTGCATTACCTTGCCTTGCCCTGCCTTTCCTTACCTTTCCTTGAATTTCCATGTCTTACCTTGTGTTTCCTTTCCTTAATTTGAATTTCCTTGCCATGTCTATATTTTCCTTTCCTTTTCTTGCCTTGCTTTCCTAGACTTACCTTTACTTTTCTTGCATTGTCTTTTCATGCGTTACCTTGCCTTGCCTTGCCTTGATTTCCATGCATTTACTTGATTTGAATTTCTTTTCCATGTCTAGCCTTGCCTTTCCTTTGCTTTCCTTGCTTGACTAGCCTTTTCTTACCTTTGATTGCCTTGAATTTCCATGCATTTCCTTGTCTTGCTATGCGTTTCCTTGCATTTCCTTACCTTTCCTTTTGATGCAACCCCCCCTTCTCTCCTTAGGGTTTTGCGACCTCCCAATCAATGATCTTCAAAACACTGAGTCGAATCATCTCTTCGAGACTCTTCTATCCCCAGAAATCAATTCACACAAGCCCCCTTTGGTTAACCATGCAGACTTGTTTCAATCACATGCCCTTTCTCTGGCACTTCTGGTAAATCTAAATGATGAGATCTAGCTCCTCTTCTAGGCCCCTATTTTTTATGTCCACGAGCTATAACCCCTGACCCATCCTCTTCGTGACTTCGTCTTTGATATTTGGTTACACTCCTCACAGACCTTTCTCTGAAGCACTCTTCTTCCGAAACACACGGGTCTCCGCCATGTGTCCTTTTGGGTCCAACAACCCAGATCTCTTCGGTCTTCGGGACTCTACTCTCCAATTTTCCCTGAAGTATCCTATCACTGAAGTGGTAGATCTCATGCCATATATTCTCCTTGATACCCATGACTAGGATTTCATTTCACCTCTTTGGGACTTCCATGATATTGCTCCTTAAACACTTCCAAATATCCGAATGCATGAAGTTACGAAGGATTTTGAGAATATCCTCAATGCAAATTTCCTAGATCCCATGATATGGAAAGATCTTGATTCATCAGAATGGATCTTTGCTCGTTGGTTGTGAAATTTTTAGTGGGCTCCTCCCTACTGAAGAATTTCCACCCACTACCTCTTTTGATCTTGCTTCTCCTTGAAACCTTTTCAATATGACTTCTTTGACACTTATCCAAAATTCGACTCTGTACCCACCTTGCAATAGGCTTCTTTCACAACTTATGTCCCTTGTGGGTGACTGTGCACTCCTCGCAACAAATCTTACATAACTCAGATGTTCCTCCTGAACAATACAACGATGAGTGTGTTTCTTCCTACGCACACCTTGTGTGACCCTTTGCAATCTTTGAAAATATAACTCCTCATTGACTCTCTTGAGCTTCTGATTCGAATTAGACTTTGTCAACGCACACCTTGCAGACACTACACATTCCTTGCATGGGCTCGAAGAAGAGAAACAATTGAAACTTATCTAATCCTCACAGATTCATACATTCAACCATGTAAATGCATTCATAATATAAGAACGAATAATAACAGAGAATTGCAATTAAACAAAAATCCTACCATTCATTTAGATAGAGATAGTAACAATAACACCAAGCATTTTAGATCGACGCTTTTCTTTTATATTCATTCAAATGTTATGTACATGGGCTCATACAAATTGATAAGATTCAATAGTCTTCAACTACAACAATCTTCAATAACTTTCAATGAATTTTGACAGCCTCCTTTGGGAAACAATATATTTATTTATACAAAAAGAGCTCGTAGAGATTTCCCCTTCGACTACCTTAGGGCTATCTTATCAAATTAAAATATTTCAACTACTAAGGGTTATTACAATAAATGATCCGTACAAACAGATAAGAGTGAATGCTTCAGATCTGTACTGCTATTTACTACATTAAAGGAATTACAATCTCCATCGATATCACGCAATGGTACAACCTCATAACATTTAAGATCTTCTTTAATTACATTATTTTCAAGATATTTCGTGACATTCCATCTTAAATTTTGAAATAACCACAAAATTCACGCTAGGGCACCGAGTTGTCCTCCACTTGCACTTTGATGAGGATGCTCCTGCATCATACTCCTTTGGACAAAAAATTATGGAATCCTGTCCATGATCTCATGCAATGACTTTCCATGCTTTTGAATATCTTCTTCATTTACCCAACTTGAATCTTAAATTGGGTGTCCTTTCCACTTTACCAAATATTCAAAATAAGTTTTCCTCCTGGTTTTCTTACCAATCCTTTGATTTATGATCTTCTCCATCTGCAACTTTTCTGCTACATGCATCTGCTTCTCCCACTGGATCTCTTTTTGATCTTCTGATCCTCTTGTGTCATCTTCCCTGTAAGGATACATGTCTAAAATGTTGAATATGGGTGATATACCAACACCCTCTGGAATCTCTATCTCATAAGCATTGGCATCAAATTTCCTTAGGATCTTGCACAGTCCTATCTTCTTCAATTTCAATTTGCTATATGTTCCCCTTGGGAACCTTTCCTTCCTAACATGTGCTAGAACTTGATCTCCCACTTCAAATTGAAGTTCTCACCTATGTTGATAAAATCTACATTTATATTCTCTATTGTTGTTCTGCAACTGCTCTTTGATATGATTATGGAGCTTCTTCATTTTTGCAATGAAGTCTTCTACTCCAGCGCTTCTGAATTCATTCTGGTCCAAATCTCTCAACTCTGGTACTCCTCTTGGCTTCATCCCATACACTATCTAGAATGGACTCTTTCATGTTCTCCTGTTTGGTGAGTCACTGTATGAAAACTCTACTTGTGATAGAATCTTATCCCACTAGATATGATATTTAGTGACCATAATCCTCAACAAATTTCCTAAACTCTAATTTACCACCTCAGTCTATTGTTGAACTAAAGGAAAATTATGTCCCTAGTTTCTTCCACAATGTCCTCCATAAATGACCAACAAATTTAGTGTCTCTGTTTGAGACAATACTCTTGGGAAAGCCATGAAGTCTCACAACTTCCTTGAAAAGAAGATTTGCAATGTGTGTTTCATCAGTGAGATCGGAAG
>CBVK0102063749.1:0-23250 GCA_900067695.1 Picea abies
ATATTGTATTCTAAGAGAGGAGATTGTGAGAGAAAGAAGAGGAAGTTACAGCGGTTTTTGTTGTAGGTTTTATCCCTTCATTTTGCTAGATAATAATAAAGGAAGGACCTGGCAATTTCTCTGGTGGACGTTGTGTGTCTTCTGTGTTTTGTTTCTGCATTTGTTTTATTTTATTGCTCCGCGGTCCTGTTTTTCTAACACAAATTGTATGGGAAGTTGTCGAAGTGTTCCTTCTTCCATAAATAAATCCACTATTTAGGTCATATCATTTCCGGTGAAGAAATCTTTATGGACCCAGAAAAGGTAAAGGCCATTTTGGAATGGTCAATGCCAAAAAATGCTCATGAGGTAAGAAGCTTCATGGGGCTAGCAGGTTATTATTGGAGATTTTTGGAACAGTTCTCTAAAATAGTGAAACCCATCACCACTTTACAGTGCAAGGGGGTCAGGTATGAATGGAAAGAAGAATGTGATAGTGCATTCATCGAGCTTAAGAGGTTACTAACTAGTGAGCCAATTCTACGAGTGTTGGATATGGAAAAGGACTTCACAGTCTGCATGGATGCCTCGAAGCAAGGGTTGGGGGGCGTGCTAATGTAGGATGGAGCAGTGATAGATTATTCATCAAGGAAGTTGAATAAACATGAGGAGCTTTACACTACTCATGATTTAGAGTTGGCAGTTGTAATGCTAGCTATGAAACTTTGGAGGCACTATCTAGTGGGGCGAAACTTTGAGCTCAAAACGGAACATCAAAGTTTAAAACATCTCTTCACTCAAAGGGATCTGAATGTCAGGCAAAGGCAATGGAGTGAGTTTATGAGTGAGTACGATTTTGGTATTTCTTATATCAAGGGAAAAGAAAATGTGGTCGTGGATGCCTTGAGTAGGAGACCACGTGTCTTCTCCTTGGTACCCTTAAAATTCAATCTGAGGGAATGTGTGTTGATGCAACTCCTTGGAGATAGTTGGTATTTAAAGGCTACTTCAAACTTCCAAAGTGGGAGCCAATTATATCCAAAGTATGATGGATATAGAATGGAAGCAGATAGACTATTAAGATATAGAGGAAGGATGTACATCCTCGTAGGTGGGGATATTCGAAGCATCGTACTGAAGGAAGCCCATAGATCACTTTATTGTGCACATCCGGGTGTGAAGAAAATGTACACAAACATGAGGAAGCTCTTCTTCTTGGTAGGAATGAAGTGCAATGTATTCCATTTTGTTGCCAAGTGCCTAGAGTTTCAACAAGTAAAATCCGACCACCATCATCCAGTAGGACCACAAGCACATGATGTTCCTATGTCCAAGTGGGAAGTCATTTCTATGGATTTTGTTGTGGGATTTACGCTCACATCTCATAGACACAATTCCATTCTTGTGATAGTTGATAAGTTAACCAAGAGTGCTCATTTTATTCCAATTAGAGACACTTACGATGTCACTGATGTGGCACGCATGTTTGTAAGTGAGGTTATCCATTTGCATGGGATACCCAAGAATCTCATTTCAGATAGGGACGCCAGATTCACTTCTAGGTTTTTGACAAGTTTGCAGTCAACGTTGGGGACTCAGTTGAACTTAAGCACGGCTTATCATCCGGAAACAAATGGGAAAATTGAGAGAGTAAATAAGGTTATGGAAGACATGCTTAGGATGTATGTTATGGATAATCAAACCCATTGGGAGAAGTACCTACCTTTGGTGAAGTTCGCCTACAATAACAGTTTTCATAGCTCGATCGGAATGCCACCCTATGAAGATCTGTATGGAAGGCCATGCAGGACACCGCTGAGTTGGGAAATATTAGAAGACCGAGTGACAGTTGGGCTAGAATTGATTCAAGAGATGGAGGAATAGGTGATTCAGATTAGGCAGAGACTAAAGAAATCACATGATAGATAGAAAATTTATGCGAATGCACACAGGACTGACCAAAGTTATAAAGTGGGAGACCAAGTTTTCATTCGTATCATACCCAATAAGAGTACCATTCAGTTCGGGAAGGGGACAAAGTTGTCACATCGATTTACAGGACCATTCAAAATCCAAGAGAAAATTGGACCCATTGCCTATCATCTTGCACTGCCACCCCACTTGCATAAAACTCATAATGTTTTTCATGTATTTGTTCTACACCATTATGTTGCTAACGAATCACATAAACTAAATTGGAAGGAATTGCAGGTATCAGACGCAAGAACCCTCATGGTAGAACCGTTACGCATATTGGAACATAGAGTCCGACAGCTCAGGAACCGTCTGGTAGACCAAGTTAAGGTCCAGTGGGACAAGTATAGTCCAGGATATGCTACTTGGGAGGATGTCGAGACATTGCGACGAGATTATCCATCACTTTTTTACCACCTCAAGAATATGTTTCTTGAAGGTTGGGTGTATGTAACACCACCTTTTGACTTAGACATCTAGGCTTACTTGAGGCCTGGTCACCTTTATTTTCTATTCATGATGAAAATATTAATGATACACTTGAACTTTTCAGACGTATGAACCTTTATGAATGTTTAAATATTATTTGAATGATGATGGATATGATGCGATCTATTATGTGAATGTAAATTCTATAAATGTTAAATGTTATTTGAATGATGATGGATATGATGCGATCTATTATGAGATTGTAAATTGTATGAATGTTTAAATGTTATTTGAATAATGATGAATATGATGTGATCTATTATGTAAATGAAAATTCTCTGAATGAGTAACGTCAATTGAATTATGGGGACATTATGAGATCTATTTCTAACTTGAAAACTTTGATATTAAAGTTGTTGGTACGTGGATACTGAATCGAGATTATGGTTGTATGCAATTACATGATGATAATGCATAGATATGTATGAGTTTGTGTTATAGACTAATCTGCAGGTCATTGGGCTATGATATAGCCAAGGGATAATGGTAATTCAAGTGGATGTCATGACCACCGACCGAAAAACAATATGGTATGAATCTTGTATGTGAAATTATTTTGGTTTGAATGCATTGCTATGATATGTGGACCAGCAGGATTTCAGGTGGTGAGACTGCCTAAAATTGAATAAATGATGACAAAATTCCCAGCAACACGGTGCCACTATATATTCCATTGTAGGGTGTGGACCCTAGTCTTGTTAGGAGGGCTGGAGGAATTTCCCACCATGTATCCTCTGAAACCTGGAGTCATGGGAGGATGGTGTTAGCTCATGCTCCCCTAGACGTGTGATGATGACTGTCAGTTTCCTATTGGGGAAGCTTGGTCAAGATAGTGACACTTCCGCTTACGGGTTCTATTTGGAGTTAGGTCAATATAGTTGATGCTCCAAGATAGTCTAGCAGAGGAAGGATAGGAATGGAAGATGAAAGTAAGTTAGGGAGGAAGGATGAATAGAAATAGTTGAGAGTGTATGGAGATTTACCTTATGGTGGAATTTATTGTTTTTCCTTCTAAAAAGAAAATGTGTATATATGTATATTCATAATTACTTAACTAAACTACAATTGTCTAAATAAACATTGTTGAGCTAGATTATTGTAATTAATGGATTTCGCAAACATTTGACTAAGTTTATTATCTTTTATAAAATGAATAGTCTTGTTGATTGGATTGGATGCATACAGAAATTACTATAGAGGTGATAGTTATTGTTATTAGTACATGCATGAGACTTGTATGTGCTAGCTGCACATGCATTTATTGCACATGTACACTAGTATGTATGAGTTTTCTTTGGCTTACTTGCTGATAATGTTGTCTATTGGATATGAATGTGTGAACTATGTCATTTCCCTTGTATCATAAAATACTTTAACTTCGGGACAAATTTTCCTGAAGGGTGGGTGTATGTAACAACCCTAAGTAATTAATTAATTGTCATGATTTAAATAATTGTTTAATGTATATTAGTTTAATTAATTAATTGTCCTGATTAAATATTTGTTTAATGTATATTAGTTTAATTAATTAATCAATTAATAATCATGATTAAATATTTGTTTAAGGAATATTGGTTTAACAAATTAATAATTTTGATTTGTAGACTTAGTGTATCGGTAGATGACCCATTAATGAAAAGGGGATAAGGTGGTTGACACTTAATGGAGGGATAAGGTGGTTGAGACTTAATGGGGGAATAAGGCGGTTAATAATGGGAGGGAGGATAAGGCAAGGGGAAAAACACTCGGGAGGGGGACGACTGAGTTGGGAGAATTATTTTCATATGGGGGGAATGTATTATTGGTTTGGCTAGAGGAGCTTGCTAGAGGATTGTATTACTGGATTTGCTTGAGGAGCTTGTGGAGGAATGTCATGGGGGGCACCTGTTGCTGGGAATTTTGGGCTCGGGGGCCAGGAAACCGTAAGGAATCCTAGAGCTAGGGAGCCGGATAGGTTGTTCCTAGCTGGCTGGGAGGTTAGCTAGTCTTAGGCAGAGCTTCAGGTAGAGTTGGAGAACAACAATAGCATCAGTTGGAGGTATGTATTTTCATTATTATGTTGTGTTATGTGGTTTATTATCATGTTGCTGAATATGTTGAATATGTGGTTTATTATCATGTTGTTGAATATGTTGAATATGTGGTTTATTATCATGTTGCTCATAAATTTAATTTCTGTTGAACATGGTTATATGTTGAATAATGAATGGTTATATGTTGAATAATGAATTGTAAAGAAGTTAGGATAGCATTTCTCTATTTAAACTTATGTTTTATAAGGCTCCGCTTGGAGAGGCCTTACAGAGAGAATACAAGAGAATCGACCAGTTTTATTCAGTTTGAGCCAGCATCAAGGCAAGGGGAACCAGACATAATATGGATTGTTTTAGTCACTTGATCACTCCAAAAAGAATTGCTCACTTTCAAAGATTGATCACTTTCTTACTCATTTAACAGAGGCATATAGATCACTCCAAAAAAAAAAAGATAGGTCACTTTACTCATTTGCGGAGGCATATCGGTATATAAAAAGAGAATCATTGCTTCAAAGTTTGGTAAGATCACTCCAGAAAATAATTCAAATGTTACTGTCAAAGTTGCCTTTGAATTCTCCTTAGGGTTATTTAAATTCGACAATGGGTATATAAAAAGATATTGATCGAACATTCTTTGTATAGGGTTATGGAGCTCTGAAGAAACCACAAGATAGGTTTTGACAGAAGCGGTCTCAACAGCACACAGAATGGTTACCAAAGGGGGCGAGAGTGGCACCCCCTCATACAAGCAGGTAGTGGTGGATAGAGGGAAATGCCCATGGGGTGTTGGTTTCAAATAATCGTTGACAAGCACCTCGGGATCAGGATTGGAAAAGAACTAGGAGAGCAACCAAGAAAAAGGGGATTGTGTGGGGGAGGAAGTCAGAGAAGCCCAAAAGGAAGTGTAGGAACCAGCGAACCCCAGTGGGACAAATGGGTGTAACCCATGTAAACCTAAAACCACAATGATACCAAGGGTTATCCTAGAAGACCCACAAACACAACTCTATCAAGACCAGATGAATACGGATGCACTAATTTGCAAATTCATGGGGTTCTGGCCCACAGAAAGAACGTTGTGCAACTGGATAAAATATCAATGGAAGCCAAGTGTAGAAGTGGAACTCCACCTAGTCTTGAAAGGTTCTTCACAACAGTCTTTAGAAACTTGCAGGACAGAGATAAAGTTTTGAGTGGGGGGCATACTTCCATGCCTCAGCAGGGTTGTACATGCGGTCGTGGAAGGAAAAATTCTCCCTAGAGAAAGAAACCTTTAAAAATGTCCCATTCTAGTTGAGGTTTTACTCCCTATTGCTAGACTACTGGTTGTCATCCACCTTCGAAGAAATCAGGAAAAAGATAGGAAAATGTGTCAAGACATCGAAAGCAACCCTAAAAGGGAGATATACATCATATGCAAGGATCTGCATAGAGATGGATGTGTCGAGGGTGCTCCCAGAAGCCATAAGCCTAGAATTCAGGGATGAGGAATGGATACAAAGCATTGACTATGAGAATATCCCCTTCCAATGTAGAAGATGTCATGAAAATGGACACCTAATTAGAGAATGTTCGCTCAACAAAAAACAAGAAACGGAAAATACCAAAACACAACAGGATGAGGACGGGTTTGTAAAACCTAATCAGAGAAAACAAGAAACCAAGAAAAGCCTCAACAGGAAGCAACATGGAAGCTAGGACTAGACCAAAAGGAAGGGACAAGGCTAACCAAGGGAAAGAAGGAGGAAAGGAAAACACATAAGCTAGAGAAACTAGGGAACAAGCAACTCAGAAGAACATAGATATTCCAAGCAATAAGAGGGAATAAGAGAAAATGAAGATACCAACACCCCAATGCAAAAGGTAGACAAAGGCTCGGAGATGACACCAAGAGAGGTAGGCATGGAAGATCTGGATCTCAGAGACATTGTGGAAAGGGAAGGAATAGACCTCTCGAACATATTGGAACAATGGAAAAAGAAGGGAGTAGAAAATGTGCCAGTAGAGAAACTAGATCATATCCAATACCTTTTCCTTTTGAGAGAGGAAGACAAAACCAGAGGGATCAAGCACACGCATGGTGATATAGGACACCTAGGAACCAAAGCAGGCGAAGGATAATCATAGTAGTCACCCAAGCAAACGAGGTGGGAGAAAGGAAGGAAATCAAACAATGTATCCCTACAAGAACTAGGAGCCTTGTTGATCAATTCAGGTAAGATCAAAAATCTCTTCCCCAACTCCCCCCCACATGTTTAAATGAAGATTATAACATGGAATATAAGAGGCCTAAACAGCCCACGAAAACAAAGAATCCTTAAAATAAGTTTAAGGAAGGAACAACTTGACCTTTGTTTCATTTAAGAGACAAAATGCACTATAGATAGAATGGAAACAATCAGTAAAAACCAATGGAGTAAGTACAAGGTTTTGGTTGTTGAAGGCCAATAGATGGTAGGTGGTATACTCACCTTATGGAACCCACACTCGCTGACCCTACTAGTAGTCGAAGCAACGAGACACACACTTTCGGTTAACATGCAAATTATAGGTAACACTGAGTTGATTCTATGCACAAATATGTATGGCCCCCAGAGGTTGGAGGAAAAAAGGTGAATGCTCCTAGACCTCGAAGATCTATAGACCCGAGCCTGCAACCTCCACTGGATCTTAGCAGGGGACTTCAACATCATCATGACACTTGCGGAGAAAAAATGGGGCACCAGGAGATCAGACAGAGACGCGGAGGAATTTTCATTTTTCATTAAAGTAATGGAGATGGTAGATATCAAAACAAGTAATGGCCAATTCACCTAGAATAACAAACGAATTAACCACTACCAAGTAGCTACAAGGATAGATATATTCCTGGTGTCAGAGTGCATTATTCTTCAGGGATTAACTTTAGAGTGTAGTATCCTTCCATGGGGGGGTTCAGACCATTGGCCAGTTCAATTGGAAGAAAACTTTCAAACCACTCCGAAGAACAGACCCTTCAGAATTGAGAAATTTTGGATTGATCATCCCACTTTCAAGGAGAATATCAAACATTGGTGGAGGGAGGAATTACTGAATCAAGGGACAAGGATGTTCAAACTTTATAAGAGACTCAAGTACATCAAATACAAACTCAAGGAATGGAACAAGGAAATCTTTGGAAGCATAAACTAAGAGAAGAAAAATATCGAGGAAAGAATGAGGATACTCCAAGAACTCTACATAGATGAGGGTTACATAGAGGAGTGGAAAAGAGAAGAGATATAGATGATCCAGGAATGGGAAGCAAGATGTCAGTAGGAAGAGACTCTATGGCACCAAAACTCCATAATTAGGTAGCTAAAAGAAGGGGAGCGGAATACCAAGTTTTTTCATAGAACAACCATTGCAAGAAGAACACACAACAAAATCCTGAAAATCAGAGATCAGGATGGGATCGAAAGAGAATCCCACAAGGAAATTGAAAATGCATTGGTCAATCACTTCGAGGGGTAGCCCAAGAACCTAATCAAGATAGAACGGAAGCCATACAAAGGATAACTCAACACATCCCCAAGTTGGTCACTAAGGAACAAAATATCAATCTAAACAAACCCATAACAAAGGAGGAAATCAACCAAGTGGTTCAGGAGATGCCCAATGGAAAGGCCCCAGGCCCAGATGGTTTCACTATGGAATTTTTCAAATCCTGATGGGAAGTGGTTAAAAAAGATGTTTATGGGGTGGTGGAAGACTCCAGACGCTTGGCTTCCATCCTGAAATCTTTAAATGCCACAATGATCACACTAATCAAAAAATAAAATGAAGCAAGGACCCTAGATCACTACAAGCCTATAGCTCTATGCAATGTAGTGTACAAGATAATCTCCAAAGTCATAGCCAATCACTTGAAACCTCTCCTACCCACACTGATTTCATAGGAACAGGTCAGATTCGTAGAGGGAAGACAAATACTGGACAATATCATCCATGCCCATGAGATTATACACACGCTGAAAAGCCAAAGGAGAGGGGGGATGATAATCCAACTTGACCTAGCAAAAGATTACGAAAAAATTAGTTGGCACTATATGGCCAAGACGTTGGAAGCCTTTGGGTTTGAACAGCACTAGATCAACTGGACTGTCAATCTAGTCTCAACGACAAGCCATTCTCTGCTAATCAATGGAGCCCTAGCAAAACCCTTTTGGCCTTCGAGAGGCATAAGACAAGGAGACCCGCTATCCCCCTTCCTGTTCATTCTGATGATGGAAGGGCTCAGAAGAAGCATAAAAAATGCAACTGCAACAGAAGACTTAAAAGGCATCAAACCTTTCGAAAATTGTTCAACCTCCACACACCAACAGTTTGTGGATGATACCCTACTCCATGGTATACCCATGGTCAAGGAAGAAAAAACCTACAAAATAAGATTAGAATACTTTGGGGAAGCCTCTGGGGTAGAGATCAACCACTCCAAATCCATTATCTATTTCTTTAACACTAATCATGCAATTCAAAGGAACCTGGCCAACATTCTGGGGTTTGAACGCAAAATGCTCCCAATGAAATACTTGGGAATCCCCCTAACGGACATAGCTTGAAAAATTGTAACGTGGGAAGGAGTGATCAACAAACTGCAAGAGAGGGTAAAATATTGAACCTATAGAGCTCTCAACCTGGCAGGGAGGCTTGTCCTTACCAAAGCGATTCTACAAGAAATTCCAGCATATATGATGTCAGTGTTTCCAGCTCCCAAAGGAGTACTACAAAAGATAAGAGCCATTCAAAGAGACTTCCTATGGAGAGGTATGAAAAATAAAAAATAAATGGGCCCTGATGGCCTGGGAGAAGGTATGAAGAACAAAAGGCAAAGGAGGCCTAGGGTTACAAGACCCACAAATAACCAATGAATCCTACGGGGCAAAACTCTAGTGGAGATGGGTCAAGGACGACTCGGTACCATGGACAAACCTTTGGAAGGCCAAGTATGCCCAGAAAATCAACGATTGGGACCGCATATGTTTCATAGGCACAAGGGAGAGATCAGCCATATGGAATCTAGCATGGCACAACAAGAACGGGATCCATAAACACAGCTTCTAGGAAGTAAGAAATGGTCAAACAACCAGATTCTGGGAGGACGCATGGAAACATGAACCCAAAATGGAACATATGGATAGGGAGAAACTACAACAGGAAATGACAGTGCAAGGTAAAACAAAAATCCATAACTACTGGAAGCGAAGAATTGATAGCGATAGATGAAGGAACTGGGATAAAATCAACCCCCAAAATAGAGATTGTATCGCAACCCACACAAAAGAGGTGGAAGAGGAACTGGGGAAAAGGAAAATTGTAGTCTCAGAGGACGAGGATCAATTAAGGTGGGGCATGGAAAATGGTGGGGAATTCAACTTAAAAGAAGCACAGAAGTACATCGCGGACTGGGATGAGGAGGACCTAGTGCAACAATGGGGAAAGATTTGGCGCAACCCCCAATGGCCAAAAATCAAACTGTTCGAATGGTTAGTACTCCACAACAAAATTCTAACCTGGGAAAATCTCTGGAAAAGGGGTTATATAATTCCATCTCGCTGCCACCTCTGTCAAGCCAATGAGGAAACAACCAATCACCTCCTCAATGAGTGCAGTTACACAGCATAGCTATGGGATTGGGCGGTCAATATATATCACCAATCCAATAGGATCTGGGGCAACAACAGTGCAACCATCAACAATTGGAATGAGAGTTACAGCGAAAATGAAATGGTGAACCTCTACTGGGAACTAACGTCGGGGATGATAATCTGGGTAGTATGGAAAGAAAGGAACCAGCGCATCTTCGGGAATGAAGGCCTACCAGAAGGAAAGCTCAAGGAGGTAATAACCTCACAAATATGAGAAACGGTGTAGAGTCGCAACTACAAGAAGGAAACAATGCAACTCACTGACCAGGATGCCGGCATCCTCGAGTTCTTACACTTAAAGGATGGGCGCAACAGCTCAACAGTTGCACAGGATCTGCAACTCCCCTCGCGCCCCGCCCACCCCCGTTGGGATTCCTCAAACTAAATTTTGATGGGGCAACAAAAGGAAACCTAGGAGTGGTAGGGATGGGAGGGGCTATTAGAGATAGTGGTGGTAACATCATTTGGATGTACATTGGGATTATGGGAAACTAAACCAACAACATAGCAGAATTTGGAGCTCTGGAACTTGGACTTGAAATCCTAAGGCGTGAAGGGATGACAAACACAATCGTGGAAGGAAACTCCACCCTGGTCATCAACACGGTAAAGAGACTCCATAATGGAACCAGAGTGGGCAAGGTTCAAATACATTGGCGATTGGCCCCCTCTCTACAGAAAATCTAGGAGCATCTGAAAAATTTGAACACAATGGAGTTGTGCTGGGTCTGTACGTCAGTGAATGGCTTGGTGGACTGACTAGCCAATGAGGGGGTAGATAAGGAAGGACCGGAACTAGACACTACCTAGATCAGCATCCCGAATGGTAAACTCAGAACAGACTGCATCCAGCTAGCGAAAAAAGACCGTGAAGTCAAGTTAAGAAAGGAAAGTCACATCGAGAAGGGAGGCACAAGGCCCATCTTGGGCATGCGAAACCCAGGCAAGATATTATTTTTGAACACTCGATCACCAATCAACATGCAGGATCAGCATCAACAGTAGGTGAGAGTACAGCAACAAGATCCTAGTGATAGAAAGAGGAGAAGAGAAAGCATGAGGGAAAGTACATACGACAAACCACATATAACGAATGACATAAGGCATGAGGGAGTGATGTGGCCCAGACCCGATCCTCCATGCCAAAGCACAGATATGAACAACATCACAGTAGGATGTCATACGAGCAGGGGCATGGACCCATACAAGGATAAAAGGGGAGTCATCATGATCATACGAACCGCAACCAGAATAAAGATTGGGAGAGATTACCAATACGGGAAAGCCATGATTGGAAGGACAACTGTGTAGCAGAAGAATCCCAATAAGAGGAATGACAATAGAAATAACCGCAATCAGAAGAAGTGCAATATCAGGGACTACCACAGATACAAGGACGGGGAAAAAAAGAACCTTTGTGAAGGGAGGTACAGGATGAATAACCAGCAAAGGAGTTGCGACAAACCCGGTGGGACAGTGAGAATGAAGCAAACGTCCAGGAAGAGAAACCCCTTTGGAAAGGAAGTCCCAAATAGTCCACGATGGATATCGAGAATGGAGTAGGAGGCAAAAGAGGCAAAGGGAACCTTCCAAAATCTGGTAACGCCAAAAGGAAAAGAGACCATTACCCGCTGGGAAAATGAAATAAAAGAAAAAAGAAAAGGCAAAGCATGGGATGCACTAGCATGGGAAGTGGACTAGGTAACTGATCCGAGGGCCATGCAGCCCAGGGAAACCTTATACCAGAAAATAATGGAGATGGTGTGGATAACTAAGATGATGATTGGTAAAGTGATTATGGAAACATAAGAAGCTAGACGGGAGGATAACAAGGAACTCAAGAAGATGCTGGAATAAAGCCTGAGTCGCATCAACAGCTTGGAAACCATCACCAAACTATTAGTTGAGGTTGAGAAGGACAAGAAATCTAATTTGGAGCGATTGGCTTCTCAATTTCACCTCTATCTGCGCTATGTCCACCACATGGATATCACATCAGCCGATGGAAACAGAGTGTCGTCCCACATCAGGAAGACATACACGATCCCTCGGAAGGAGGAAAATAAGAGCCAGGAGGATGGCGGGGAGAAAAGTATCATTGTCCTGGATTAGTGAATGGTTAGTCGAATGGTTTGTGTGGACGCAACCCTCTCGGGCCTAGTAGGTTGGTGTAGCATATGTCTTCCTTTTATGTTAATGTTTCTTTTCCTTTTAAAATTGATTATGGTGGGACTGGCTTGGCTTCCCTTGGCTGAAGACCAGTCCCTCCCCTCAAATATATCAGTAAGCGCAACTCGAGAACCCCTGGTCTGGTTTCCTACTAGACAAACTAGGAGGCCCCCCTTTTTTGTATCATAATTTTTTCAGTAATATAGTTACCTATACACACTCACAAAAAAAATAAAAAAGAGAGATTGATTGCTTCAAAGTTTGGTAAGATCACTCCATAAAATACTTCAAATATCACTATCAAAGTCGCATTAGAATTCTCCTTCGAGTTATTTAAATCCGGCAACACATATTTAGGGTTTAATTACTTTCTATTCTCATTTCTTTACAAATTTCATAATAATGAAAAAATCTTGTATAATCAATATTACTAACAAAAAATAGTTTTTAAACCTTGATATAGAATCATTCATTAAATGAATGTTGGTTTCGGTGCTTTTAAAAAAAACTTATCTTAATTTTTCCTTGAACAAAAAAATAAGAAATAAAAATTGATCGTTTATATTTCCTCTTTCATAGCCATTCCTTTACAATCTGATAGATGTAGACACCAACATCTCCCAATGATCATCCACCATCAAATGGCTTTAAATACCCAAAAAAACTATAACCAAAAAGACTGTTAACTAGAACTAACTACAATTGACTAAAACTAACTTGGACACCTCACGTGAGCATGAAGGTATCATTTACATTAATGTTTTATTAACACATATTAACACCATTAATGTGTTAGTGAATAAAACATTTGTTCACTAACACCTATTTTGGACCATAATTCCTAAAAGACCATTAACTAGACCTAACTACAACTAACTAAAACTAACTTGGACACCTCACGTGAGCATGAAGGTATCATTTACATTAATGTTTTATTAACACCTATTAACACCGTTAATGTGTTAGTGAATAAAACATTTATTCACTAACACCTATTTTGGACCATAATTCCTAACATTTTTCTAGTTATGAGAGTTTGTACATGGGTACCTTATCAAGCCTTGTTGTTGGGACCCATCTTTGTTCTTATTTGTTCCTCTCTACGTTTTGCTTATGGGGGTTGTTGGTATGTTTATTTAGATTGTATCTATTGTGAGTAGATTCTTTCAACGGCCCAACTAATCTTAGGTGTTTGTTGGGCCTCCTCAATCCTATAAATTGAGGATTTCTCCTTGTAATTAATCAATCATTCATATTCATATTAATAGATTTTTCTTGTTAATGAGGATCATTCGTGATCCGGGTTGATCCCCAAAGCAACTAGGAATAGTATTTTGGGAGTATAACAAAGAAGGAAAAGAGTTTAACCATATAAGCCACAATGTCAAAAACAACTCCACAATAAATTCATCTTTCATTCCTTTCGTTTTTGTCTTTCAATCATTTCATAAATTCAAGCAAAGCTAGTAATTAATTAATCTCATCAGAAAAATTGGTTTGCATAGTCAAAGATTTCAAAAACTTATAAAATTTGTTGTGACAAACTATATCAATGGAATATCCATGAAAAATATCAAAGCTGATAATTAACTAATCTCATATCTAAGAAAAAATAGTTTGCATAGTCAAAGATTTCAAGATATCATAAGCCAATGGAATATCGATGAAAAAGATCAAAACTAGTAATTAATTAATCTGGAATCTAAAAAAAAAAATTAATAAGCTATGTTATGACAGTAAAATATCTACTAAATAACAAAAAATATTATCGTCAAAATATTATAATTTATGTTATGACAATAAAATATCCACTAAATAACAAAAAATATCTTTAAAACACAACAAATGCAAATTAAAGATGTATAAAATACAAGTCAAAAGATAAAGAAGTGGTTAGGGATGATGTTTCTACGTCTCTTAAAGAAGTAAAAGAAGATGTATTATCTGTTGAAATCTCGGCAAGGTTAATGACATCTAATGAGAGGTCCATTTTTTGTGAAATAAACTAGAGACTTATGTAACACGTTATCCTAAGGGTAGAACAAAGAAAGTGAAACTCCTTGTGGAACGGTTGGCTTAACACAATGCCTATCCTCGATGTTTATAAATGGCACTTATGCCTCACACCTTATTTCGAGGCGCTACCCCTCATCAATGGTAAAATAGTGTTGTACGTTATGTGTGTCACTCTAGAAAGGGCCTAAGAAAAACAACTTAAGTTAATGTTGTTGTAGCCACATAGTGCAAGTACCCTTTTGGGTCTCCTTTTTGAATAATACATCGCAAAACTCACACTTGTTTCAAGGCGCTACCCCTCATCAGTGGCTAGACAGTGTTGTATGTTTTGTTTGTCACTGCAAAAGGCCTAAGAAAAACATCTTAAGTTACAGTTGTTGTAGCCACCCAATGCAGGTACCCTATAGGATCCCCTTTTTGAATAATACATCACATAACTCACACTTGTTTTGAGGCACTACCCCTTTATTTTTTGGACCAAGGAAGCCTTATTTGGTAAAGGATATATGATGGGTTTTAATGCTTTGTTAAGGATTTGTTAAGAGGTTCGTAATTCACCACAAGTCTCATCTTACCCCTCTTCTATTATGAATGTTTGTTCACATAGAATCCCCTGCATGCCCATGCACGTTTAGAAGGTTCTATTAAACATTTCTTTAAAAGATCATGAAACCTTTCTTTAAAAGATCGTGTATCTTTTCCTGACAGATTTTGATCTCATAGGGGCTCATAAGCCCAGCAGAGGCCTTTTGTGGCTTTCTGTGGAGAGACCTTTTCCAAAGGATCATACGACAAGGATACAAAATACTTCTCCCTATTCCAAAAGGCATTATTAAACATTTTTTAAAAGATCATGGATCTCTTCCTGGTAGATTTTTATCTCAGAGGGGCTCATAAGCGCAGTAGAGGCTTTATGTGGAGAGACCTTTGCCAAAGGATCATACGACAAGGATACAAAATATTTCTCCCTATGCCAAAAGGCATTAGGATAATCAGGGGTGCAGGCAACTCTTTCTAATTTATTCAACTCAGATACAGTTGTTCAGACTGTTTGGATACTACATCCTTTGTTTTACAAACACCTTCAATGAATAGAAAAGTATTTACAATATTTTCATTTATATACATTTTCATGGTCTTTTCCTTCGGATCCAAAGTAAAAGGAGATACAAATTGCATGAAATTGTAAATAGAGAAGTATTTACAATATTTTCATTTATATACATTTTCATGGGATCTTTTCCTTTCGATCCAAAAAGTAAAAGGAGATACAAATTGCATGAAATTGGCACCCGATATACAATCATATCTAATATTGTTTAAACCATGAAATGACTACCTAAAACACTAGCTATTTATTTGCAGAGGGAAATGTTCAATTTCTCCAAATATTTCTAGAGATGAACCATCTATAGAAAATACTCCTTGTGTAGTCTTATGCCAGTTATATTTTGGAAATAATTTTCTTTGTAACAGACTTAACTGGCATCCTCAATCTAGAAAGCAATCTAGTTGATAGGGAGCATGTTCTACAGGAATTAATTTTCTTCATAATAGACACCTAGAATGAGAAGTCAGCCCAGGCAGTTAGCCAGAATTAATATAAATATAGGAGGTCAATCTTCATTCTGGCAGGCATTCTCAGAATTGCAGAGCAGCACTTGTGCACACTGCAGTTGCCCATTTTGTGCACAAGTTTGAAGGAGAGTTGTCGTTGCAGCTGCTGCAGCTAGCAGAGTGTGTTTTGGTTTGAACTATCTCTTGGTTATGGTTTGGACTATCTGATCAGCTCTTTTTTGGTGCCCTATCCTTAAGGAAAGGTGCGCTACACTATGTTTGGCTATCTAGCCTAGGGTTTGCTTCCGGAGTGATTCTCTGTCAAGGTTAAGGTGCTTGAAGGGTGGCTTTGGCCTATGGTTGGGTGAATATAATGATATTGTCAATGGTAAAATGAGCACATCCATTATATTCTAAAAGGTTATAGGCACACACCTCCTTCATTCATTCTAACCACTGGAAAGGAGCATAGCCATAAGGATACTAAGCTCGTTGAAGAACTGTCGCTAGGGTTTCTAGAAGGATCAATTACCAAAGCACTGCCACTAGAATTACTAGCAAGTGCAATTACAAAAACCCTGATCCTCTCGTTGAGGCACCTTAAGTGAAGGGATTGACCTAATTTTCGGATAGACTAGTGTGCCCCAGCCTAGCGCACCTCCTGGTACTCTGAGCAAGCTAAGATGTCAATTTTGACTTTTTGGTCAAATCTAGGGTTGACCAAGTCAAAGTAACGATGACTTACTCTATGAAGTCAAAAAACAAGTTAGATAGAGCTTCTAACTTTAGAGCATGGAAGATAAGGATTGACCTCATCCTTGCCAAGAATAAAGTGTTGGATATCCTGAAGGGAAAGATCATGGAACTAGAGTTTGAAGAAGGAAAAGAAAAAGAACCGTAGAATGTTGCAGTTATGGAGAAGTTCAAAGACAATGAGATCAATGCCATGAGTATCATAGTGGACTCTATAAAAGACCACTTGATACCCTACATCTCTCATCTTGACTCATCAAAGAAGATGTACGATGCCCTAACAAACCTCTTCTCAGTCAAAAACATTGGACAAGTAATGAGTCTGAAGAATGAGCTCCATGACATGAAGATGAATGATGATGACAGCATAACATCATACTTTGGGAGGATCTCTCAATTAATAGATCAACTACAAGCTATTGAAGAGATCATCTCAGAGAAGGAACTGGTAAATATAGTGCTCAACAGTCTTCCCAATACATGGGATGCATTTGTCGCAAGCATGAACAGAAGGAATGAGTATCCTATATTTGAAGAAATTTGGACTTGTTGTGCTCAAGAAGAATCAAGGATCAGTGCAAAAGAGAAATCCCAAAAGAAGTACGATGATCAAGCCTTTACATCAAGATTTAAGAATTTCAGGAACAAAAGGAAGTTTGGTTCAAGGAAGAAGCCAAATCAAGAGAAAGACATGTCAGAAATACAATGTTTCAACTGTCGAAAGTATGGTCACTACAAGAATCATTGTCCCAAGCTAAAGAAAAGGAAGGGGACACATGAAGCATCAATTGTCGAAGAAAATGATCCTACAAAGAAGACCAAGCAGGATAAAACAAACTTCTTCTTCTTCTAAGACAAGGTAACAATACTCTTCACATTTCTTGTACATACCATGTTTTCTATACATATCTTGCATATATACTTCTTAGAAGATAATGTGTTCAAGGAGAAACTATACCTATGGAAGAAACAAAAAGGATTGTTATCATTATGACTACTGGTCAAACAATACAAATGAAAGGATGAAGTACATCAAACAATTCATGTGGAAGTTATTACATAAGTAACAGTTGCAAGACAAATCGAAATTAGAATCAATCTTGAAGTAAAAGAGAAGAAGTAAAAGACAGGAATAAGTCAGAAATCAAGAAGAAATTGGAGAAATACTTATGACACCTTGCAGAAGGCAATAAGGATGCAGACAGAAGCATGGATTATGGAGGGAGCCGATTATATATTTCCAAAAGAAAAACATGCACTCATACATGAAGAAAGGATTAGGAGGGAGTTAATCCTATGATCCATTGAAGATGATAAAGTATATATCCATGGTAGCATCGATGAAAGGCAATATGTGTTCAGTTCAACCTTAGAAGAAGTCTTCTTTGAAGAGAAGCCTTAAAGTATCCCTGGTTGTCCATCCACATCCGTGATCCTATGATGAAAGAAAGAAGTGGAATCTCTAGGGCATGGAATCTATAAGAAACTCCATGGACCCAAGAGATAAAGAAAAACATGAGGAAGAACATGAATATTCCAAAAACGAAAGAAAAGCTAGAACAACTAGTCATTGTATCAAGAATCACAAGATTACTAGCCTGATATGAAATCACTAAAAGAAATCAAGCAGAGGAACTGAAAGTTTTGATGAAGAACGGTGTATGGAAGACTTATGAATGAAAGCATTGCGATATATAGAACTAGAGGTTCTCCCAGATGGAGGGAGAAGACTATGATGATTACTTGTTCCAGTAAACTAGACAGACCTCTACATGAGTCATTATATCATCTGCAATATCCATGGGTTGGAGTTCTACATAGATGAATGTAAAGACTGTTCTCCAAAGCAATTTAACAAAGAGCATATGAAGAGAAACCTCAAGGCTTTGAGGCATACCAGAAAGAGACCCTTGTATGCAGATGGAAGAATACAACTTGGTGGAGAATCTCCAATGCACAGCAGAAGTGTGGTGAAGACTTTCTATAACAGAGATATTGTATCAAAATGATTACTCGGAAGATCAAGATGATGGATTGTCAATCCATGACAAAGATCTCATGATGATAGAAGAAGTGCCACATGGATATGTTCCAGTTTGACCCTCGCCACGATGTTGTGAGCTAGCAGGAACCAAAGGGGAATCCAACAATGATATACATTATTGATCAGAGCTATATGAAGCCTTCATAGAAAACCATTGTTCCAAAATGAAGTACAATTGAGATCAAGCATTACATTCTCCATGATGAAGTCCAGAAAGGAGAAAGTGGTTCTCCAATATATATCTCCACAGATGACAAGATAAACAGACATTTTGGTAAAGCTTATGTCCAAGATGAAAGAGTTTGCGTACTCAAGCTGGAGTTCATGGAGAAAACTTCCTTATTGAAAAAGGAAGAGATGACTCCCATGTTGGAAGGGAGCACTGGTATGTTATTGATTAATGGACAGTCATTTTTCAGTTTGAAAAATGGTCCAGGATGAGTAGTTTCTTTCCAAATTTGGAAAGTGGTTTGAGAATTTTGACCCACAAGCATTTTCTAGTTCGAAAAATGCTCTGGATCGAATGGTCATTTTCATTATGAAAATGGTTCGATGGATTGTTGATGTAACATAGACATCGATTTCCCATTGTGGTTAGCATGTGGAATGGTCTAGAGAAGTCTCTCTTCTTGAGGGTTACTCAAGAAGACTGGCCTCATCAAAATATTATAATTTATGTTATGACAATAAAATATCCACTAAATAACAAAAAAATATCTTTAAAACACAACAAATGCAAATTAAAGATGGATAAAATACAAGTCAGAAGATAAAGAAGTGGTTAGGGATGATGTTTCTACGTCTCTTAAAGAAGTAAAAGAAGATGTATTATCTGTTGAAATCTCGGTGAGGTTAATGACATCTAATAAGAGGTCCATTTTTTGTGAAATAAACTAGAGACTTATGTAACAAGTTATCCTAAGGGTAGAACAAAGAAAGTGAAACTCCTTGTGGAACGGCTGGCTTAACACAATGCCCATCCTCGGTGTTTATAAATGGCACTTATGCCTCACACCTTGTTTCGAGGCACTACCCCTCATCAATGGTGAAATGGAGTTGTACGTTATGTGTGTCACTCTGGAAAGGGCCTAAGAAAAACATCTTAAGTTACGATTGTTGTAGCCACCTAGTGCAAGTACCCTTTTGGGTCTCCTTTTTGAATAATAAATCGCAGAAATCACGGTTGTTTCGGGGTGCTACCCCTCATCAGTGGCCAGACAGTGTTGTATGTTTTGTTTATCACTGCAAAAGGCCTAAGAAAAACATCTTAAGTTATGGTTGTTGTAGCCACCCAATGCAAGTACCCTTTTGGATCCCCTTTTTGAATAATACATCGCATAACTCACACCTATTTTGAGGCACTACCCCTCATCAGTGGCCAAATAGTGTTGTACGTTTTGTGTGTCACTGCAAAGGGCCTAAGAAAAACATCTTAAGTTACGGATGTTGTAGCCACCCAATGGAGGTATCATTTTGGGTCCCCTTTTTGAATAATACATCGCAAAACTCACGCCTGTTTTAGGGTGCTACCCCTCATCAATGGCTAGACAATGTTGTGTGTTTTGTGTGTCACTGTAAAGGGCCTAAGAAAAACATCTTAAGTTACAGTTGTTGTAGCCACCTAGTGCAGGTACCCTTTCGGGTCCCCTTTTTGAATAATACATCGCAGAACTCATAGATTTTGATCTCATAGGGGCTCATAAGCCCAGCAGAGGCCTTCTGTGGATTTCTTTGGAGAGACATTTGCCATAGGATCATATGACAAGGATACAAAATACTTCTCCCTATGCCAAAAGGCATTATTAAACCTTTTTTAAAAGATCATGGATCTCTTCCTGACAGATTTTTATCTCGGATGGGCTCATAAGCACAGCAGAGGCTTTCTGTAGAGAGGCCTTTGCCAAACGATCATATGACAAGGATACAAAATAATTCTTCCTATGCCAAAAGGCATTAGTATAATCAGGGGTGCAGGCAACTCTTTCTAATTTATTCAACTCAGATACAGTTGTTCAGACTGTTTGGATACTACATCCTTTGTTTTACAAACACCTTCAGTGAATAGAAAAGTATTTACAATATTTTCATTTATATACATTTTCATGGTCTTTTCCTTTGGATCCAAAGTAAAAGGAGATACAAATTGCATGAAATTGTAAATAGAGAAGTATTTACAATATTTTCATTTATATATATTTTCATGGGGTCTTTTCCTTTGGATCCAAAAAGTAAAAGGAGATACAAATTGCATGAAATTGGCACCCAATATACAATCATATCTAATATTGTTTAAACCGTGAAATGACTACCTAAAACACTAGATATTTATTTGCAGAGGGAAATGTTCGATTTCTCCAAATATTTCTAGAGATGAACCATCTATAGACAATCCTCCTTGTGTAGTCTTATGCCAGTTATATTTTGGAAATAATTTTCTTCGTAACAGACTTAATTGGCATCCTCAATCTAGAAAGCAATCTAGTTGATAGTGAGCATGTTCTACAGGAATTAATTTTCTTCATAATAGACTTTATTGGCATCCTGAATCTAGAAAGTAATCTAGTTGATAGGGAGCATGTTCTACAATATAGAACGAGAGTTTAATGAAGTTTCTTGTACCACTACAAGCTTGTAATCCCAATGAGGACTCTGTTTCTTTTGGTTCTTGTTTTTCCACTGTTGTTTCTTTTGGTTCTTGTTTTGCCACTATTGTTTCTTTTGGTTCTTGTTTTACCACTGTTTCTTCTTCACTTAATTCTTCTTGAATTTGTATTTTCTTTTTTTACCCCTTTCCATACAATGGGACACTTTTTGCCTCTTCAAGAAATTTTGAATATTCTTCATCTGAATAATTATCTACTTCTATTGTATTTTGTTTGTTGCTAATCTTATGATAGCTTGTTGATCTCTAATTTGTGTTAGAGACATTACTTCTTTGTCTTGCCTGAACTATTGTCTATCACTGTGACTATAAGGATGTTGGGTGTGTTAATATTATGGTAGTTGCGGGAGGTATTTACCTACACGTGTAAACCCAATGAGAATAGAATATTATGAGAAGTAGGAAGAAACCCTAATGAGTTGGCTAATAACCCTAGAAGACAAGTCGACTCAAGAGGATATTTGGTATTAGGTTATTAGCCTACAAGAGAAGAAGTCGGCCAGAAGAAATATTATACACTAAGTAAATAGACACCTAGAATGAGAATTCGGCCCAGGCAGTTAGACAGAATTAATATAAATATAGGAGGCAAGTCTTAATTCTAGTAGGCATTCTTAGAATTGTAGAGCAGCACTTGTGCGCACTGCAATTGCCCGGTTTGTGCGCAAGCTTGGAGGAGAGTTGTCGTTGCAACTGCTGCAGCTAGCAGATTGCGTTTTGTCTTGGACTATCTCTTTGTTATGGTTTGGACTATCTGATCAGGGTGCTACCCCTCATCAGTGACCAGACAGTGTTGTATGTTTTGTTTGTCACTGCAAAAGGCCTGAGAAAAACATCTTAAGTTACGGTTGTTGTAGCCACCCAATGTAGGTACCCTTTCGGATCCCCTTTTTGAATAATACATCACATAACTCACACCTGTTTTGATGCACTACCCCTCATCAATGGCCAAATAGTGTTGTACATTTTGTGTGTCACTGCAAAGGGCCTAAGAAAAACGTCTTAAGTTATAGACGGTGTAGCCACCCAATGGAGGTATCATTTTGGGTCCCCTTTTTGAATAATACATCACAAAACTCACGCCTGTTTCAAGGCGCTACCCCTCATCAGTGGCCATATAGTGTTGTATGTTTTGTGTGTCACTACAAAGGGCCTAAGAAAAACATCTTAAGTTACGGTTGTTGTAGCCACACAGTGCAGGTACCCTTTCGGGTCCCCTTTTTGAATAATACATCGCAGAACTCACACTTATTTCAAGGAGATACCCCTCATCAGTGGCCAAACAGTGTTGTATGTTCTATGTGTCACTGCAAAGGGCCTACGAAAAACATCTTAAGTTACATTTGTTGTAGCCACCCAGTGTAGGTACCCTTTCAGGTCCTCTTTTTGAATAATACATCCCAAAACTCATGCCTATTTCAGGCACTACCCCTCATCAGTGGCCAGATAGTGTTGTACGTTCTGTGTGTCGTTGTGAAGGGCCTAAGGAAAACATCTTAAGTTACGGGTTTTATAACCACCTAGTGCGGGTACCCTTTTTGAATAATACATCGTAGAACTGACCCATGTTTAGGGGTGCTACCCCTCATTGGTGGCCAGACAGTGTTGTACATTTTGTGTGTCACTGCAAAGGGCCTAAGAAAAACAACTTTAGTTATTGTTGTTGTAGCCACCCATTGTAGGTACCCTTTTGGGTCCCCTTTTTGAATAATACATCGCAAAACTCACGCATGTTTCAGGGTGCTACCCCTCATCAATGGCCAGACAGTGTTGTATGTTTTGTGTTGTTGATGGGCGAAATGGACCGTCTGTCAACTGAGAGAGTGGATGATCCGGATTATTTTCGGCACGAAATGCGAACGGAGATATAAATAAGAAATGCACGGAGATATCGCGTATATCCAG
>CBVK0102063750.1:0-18058 GCA_900067695.1 Picea abies
CTCTTCCGATCTCACATGATGGATGCTATACCCCACGTCTAGGGAACCATTTGATGATGAGTATTCCACCTTGATGATGGATGATGTTTCATTTGGATGCATATTGACATGGTTATAGGATGATACTCCACCCTTTTCCACTTTAACATTGGCCTTTGGAGGCCTAGACATCACCCTCCTAGTTCTTGATGTCTCCTAGGGGATATGGTTTGATAGATCACTTGATGGATTGATGGAGGAGGCATGTAGCATGGACCTTGGCACATGTGATAGGGACACATGGCCTTTGTAGGCCAAATTTTCCACCTTTTCATCCTTGATGTCACTCTCATGAGCCTAGTGTCACCCTACTAGGTAATTACATCACCCTCTTTAGGGTTTTATCTCATTTAAATTTCATTTTTGTAAATGTAAAGGATAATTAAAGGGGCTAGACCCTATTATGTTTTGATGTTGACAATTTTAAGTGGACAAATAGGTCAAGGAAGTTCCATATAAATAAACCTCCTTGACATTTCATTTTATGATCGTAACTTTCTCACCTAAGTAAGAGACGAGTATGGAATTTTTGTTCGATTGGGGTTATTGGCTCTTTTTACTCATGCACTATCTCATGGGGGGAAAGTCTATATCATTCTTTTCTTATTTTTGTATGAATTTGATGAAATTAGGGTTTTCTCTTGTAATAACTTGGTGAAGTAAGTAAATTTATGCAATTTCATTTCATGTTCTTTAATTTCTATGGTAAATTTTACTTTTTCATATTCAATATTTTTCTTGATAAAAACCTAAGAGAGGAGAATAAGTGCGTCCTCCTCTCACAAGTTTAATTTCATCCATAATTTGTGAAGGAAATCCTACCTAGCATTAATCTCCTAAATACTTAAAGTGCTAGAACTTTAAGATTTTGATTCTAGACTCTTGATGGTGAAATAATTGAATAACTTAAGAAGGGAGAAAAGGTTGTTAGAGCCCAAAATTTCTTGCACTCTGGCAATCCTTCTCTTTAAGGTTTGAAACCTAAGCCCCTAATGTGATATCACCTTAGATTTCAAGCCCTACCTCTTAGTGTTACAAGGGAAAAAATCTCTATTGCCAAGGGTAAACCACAACAGATAAGTATGACTGCAGAAATCAACTCAATTCTGACATGTGCTATATAAACTAATGTGCAATATGAGGAAGAATCCTACCTCAATCCAATTGTTTGATGTCGTTCCACCATTGAGCACTTTGACCCAAAGCTTTACACCTGAAAAAAGTTCTCAACAAATAAGCAATGCAAGTATATAGCGATAAAAATGAGTTAGCACATCAGATAACACAATCCATTAATAAACATTACAAACATGCCCATGGGTAATAATCATATATTTGCAAGATATTGATGGGATGGGAAGGAGTATCTCTATTAATAATTGATCAACAAAAGTATCAATATTACAGACTTCTGTGTCGGCACGGTTCAAAACCAAGAAACCAAGTTCCTTCCAACTGGGTCTCCACCACTTCAATCCTCCACCAACGACAAACTCATAGCAAAGAGGTAATGAGGTCCTCTCGACAATAAGGAAAGAGCTTGGGGGTTGAACACTATGTTCAGACTTGAGGGAAAAAGGCATGCAGACTCAATATGAAGTAATTTCTCTAGAGTAACTTTGCTGTCAAATTTGAATGCTTTCTCCCCCTTTCCATAGCTCGAAATTGTGCTCTTATAGCTTCCAGAATGAAACTGAAGGGTCGGGTTGGAATGTTTCCAGTATATGGAAGGTCAAAGATCAGAGATCTTTGTCATGACATGGAAACCCAATGTATTTTCTGGCACAAATCCCGATATACGCAACTATAGTGGAGCAACAAGCGTATACGCATCTTGCAAAACAGTTAGGGAGCGTATATGTGAAAAATATATATTTTTGGCTCTGGATTTATCAAAAAAGGGGTTGATAAGTCTACATAGGGAAATGGAAAAATTCCCTCTGTGCAAGATAGAAATGGTGAGACAAATCTTGCTATAACAGATGCCCCCTAATGTGTGAGATCGGAGGAGTATCTGCGATGGCCTAAATACATTATAAATAACCCAGAAGTGGAGTGGTAGAGAACTAGTTGGACGAACTCAATTGCTTATTTACATTATGTAATGACTTTTCATACATGGATACCAAGAATACAATGCATATCCATGTGGAAAATATACCAAAAAGTGTTCATGGGCATGAGTAGGCAAGTATAAATGCGGTTTCATGCCAATAGTTGTCATAGTCACGAATAAGGCCCAGTGAAACCAGTCTCAATCTGAGGATATCTGTATACCATGGAGTATAATCTAATCTCCCATGATCTCTGAAGTCAAATAGGTACTGGTCCAATGAAATGGAAACAACAACTCAGGAAAGATGCGTCTACAAAGTGATGTCTTCAAGTCTTGAATACAATCCGCTAATGGTGCAAGTCTACATCATGTGAATAAATGAATTGGGGTCGAAAATGATGAGACATTGTTTGATTACTGGTCATTGAGGTATACCGTTAACAAACGTGAGACATCCTACCAATGATGAAAGTAGGTATCAGGGCACCGAGTACATCTCTACAAATGTGAATAAAGGAGCTGGTGTCAAACACTTGAGATATCGATTGATCAAGAGACATTGATGTATTCCCATCTGTCAATGGTGAGAGAGCCTGCTACTAATGACTGCAAGCCTCAAGGTACTCATAAAAATCTAGGTCTCATATCTAGAATACATGAGCTAAAGTCGATGGAAAGAGACCTGTTGAAAGGAGAGCATTAAGGAATCTATTATCAGTCAGCATGAGGAACAAAGAAGGAGTTTCATGATTTGGTGGAGATCGGATGAAGAACATGTTCATAAAACAACGACCCTGTGTGTCTTTCGCATGTGCCAAATGCAAGCGGTACATGAAAAAGACCCTCTGAATAACAACCAATGATGAAAACTACCGACAAAGGCGAGGAAACCACCAATAAGGCTAATGGCATCCAAGACACTGCATGAATCCCAAAGTGTGAATAGATGTCTTTCCATTGAACATAAGGGAAACCACCCAGTCAACAACCCATGATGAAATGTCGATTGTTGGGTTCAAGGTGACCTACCAATGATGAAATTAAAGCCAGGGTGCATCATAATACCAAAGTATCATGTGATTCTAAGACAAACTGAGGGTATGACTGACATACAAAGTCAAGATTTCTGAGGAGTGGCCGACATAGGTTGATAGACTTCCTTTGAACAAGAGCATGAGATATACAATGGACTCTGGCATCATAGATTTAATGATGTGACAACTAGATGCAGGAGGCATTCATAATGTTCTCTATAGTGACTAGAAGATTAACTAGTCGGTAGAAAAAATTCTGTAACGAGATCAGCTTCCTAAGGCCATGCTAAACCCAAAATTATGATGATGCAAGGGATTAATAACTTTGTGCTCTGTTCAAAGGTGACACAACTGCTACCAATTACAATATAGTATTCCCTTCCCGCCCATCATTTTTTTTTTCATAACAATTGAATGCTATGATACAGAGGAGGGAACGAGTGTCGCAAGTAAGCAGAACTAGTTCCAACAGTGGAATGTACCTATGCTCAATGCAAGGAAATGCATGCGGGAGATGGACTCTTGGGCTTGTGTTCCCTCCAAGGTATAGGGTGTCAAATTGTGAAGGATATAAACAAGGCTCTACTTGGTTGAGGATGCAAACTGCTTGGGCCATGGTTCATAACGCAAAGCGAGAACTAGCTAAAGGCTCAATACTGCAAGCAAGGGCATGAGATGCAATCACAATTTAATGCCAAAAAATGTCCTTTTTTATATATTTTAGTCTACTTGGTGTGAAAAAGGGGTAAACTTGTGACAAATAGACGTCTTTTCAAATCCAATTTATGAGTGTGAAAAGGATAAGTTCACTCGGTGATCTTTTCCATTTTTGATAGCGAGTTGGAAAAAATCTTAACTAAGACTCATGATCTTTCAAATCCAATTTTAACGAGTGTGAAATGGAAAAATCACTCAGAGATCATTTAAATTTTTAATAATGAGTCGGAAAAGAGCTGAACTACGACTCGTATTTGGTTCTAATCAAAATGTAAAGGGGGAGGCCAAGGTTCCCATCCTGACCTTTTGTCGAAAGTCAGTATCCTGCGGATAGCTGACAAAATCTTGGGAAAGCCCAAAGCTCTCCAAGTCAAGGAGGAGAAAGTGTTAATGGAGTACATAGTTTTTGTTATGGTTCAAATAATGTCTCTTAGTGGAAAAGACATAGGCAGGGGTATGGGATACCCCATCAGGTTGTCCCAATTGAAGGGGGTCTCGGCAGGACTTGGAGGAAGAGCATTCAGGGGAAGAATAAATCTCTCTCATTCAGAAGGGGGAGGATTTGGAATGTTGATGACATGACTGAAAGGTGCATCACTCTCTTTGGGAAGAGTCAGTTTGACCAGAGATTGCACTGGTGTGGTCACTTCTTCAATTATAGGTTGAAGAGGATGCATAATAACAGGGGCAAACGATGTTTCACCTTTGACAACGGGGGAAAGTTGTGGCCGTGGAACCCACTGAGACCATCAAAGGAGGAGTGGTGTAAGGAGAAACCGTGGGTGTCTCAGAATTTGAAGGGATTTTAGGTCAGCCCCACGCCTCTGGTATCCTGGCAGTCACTAGGCATAAATGAGTAAGATGGATTCCTTCACAAGTCCTGCAAAGGAATTTAGGCTTATGTCTGAGGCATTTAGGTTTCTTAATGGGACTGGCCGAGGAAATAGATTCGTTTCCTGTATGATGAATAGAAGTTGGAGACGTGACACGGCTAGGATCTGGGGTGAAAAGGATGGTGCCCCTAACATAACTAGAAGAGGTTGGGAGCAAGTTGTCAACATAATTTGTAGAAAATGTCGACCCATTGCCGACATGACTAGCGGAGGTTGGTGATGGAGCACTAGTATGAATGATAGTGACTAGGCTAACAATAGATTGTGGTAGTTGATTCCAAGGTACAGGGAAAGATTGATTCTGAAACGTTGCAGGCCATAAAGGATCCTGGTGTACTCCCTGTCCTTGCCCAGAAACGTGGTGGTTTATGACAAGGTGGTTTGAAGAGGTCTGGATGGGTATCATCACTGAGGTCTGCAAAGAGACCAAGGTAGGATAAGAATTATTCGAGTGAGGATACATGTTTCCCCCTTGTGAGGGTGTCTCATGAAGAGAGTAGCCCTAATTATAAAATTGATTCTCCCCATACGGAAGACCTGGGAGTATTTGAGGACTCGGTGCAGAAAAAGTGTTTAAAGGGATCAACATGGAAGATGAAAGATACATGGGCGGGGTGTAATAAGCACCCATCTGAGCACTGGATCCTGAAAGAGAATAGCTAGGATTAGATCCATAAGGGAGAGGGTTCCAACCTCCCATGGGAACATGACTCATATCAAACGAAGAAGTGGGCATGGGAGCAATGGTTCCCCCGGGTCCAATGCTAGGATTCATATAAGTAGACTAGGGAGGGGGTTGCACGTGGGAAGGGATATCAACAAAAAAATGACTAGAGACCCAAGGTGCGGATTGAGCGTTGTAATCATGCATACCATTGTAAAAAACAGAAGGGTCTGCACCCATGAAATGAGGAGGCATCATGGGGGGGGTAGCGGTGAATGGAGGAGTAAAATGCACTCTGCTATCCATGATAATGAAACCAAAACCGAGAGTCCTAGGGCCAACTAGTAATCAAAGAGCATACCAAAAAGTCACACGACCAATATGCATGCAAACGGGCTAAAGTGGTTGAGTGGCCTCCCTCACTAAAGAAGGTATGCCTCGTCCATGAGGGACCTGAGACTCCATGCTAAAGTTTGGAGGTAATAGAATTAGTTATAAGGGCCCTCATAGGCTTAACAACCAACCAGTCAGATCCCCGCAGAGAGGTAATCCTCCATAAAGGTTGTGTGTTGTTCGACCCCTATCTGACTCAGTATACAAGAAGAATAACCCTTGCAATTAACCTATGAGAAACCTAAGTCAAGCAACTAATCAACCAATGTATAACCAATGCACAGGTGAACAATCATAAGTCTGGATTACCATATGGGTAGGGTAGCAAAGCTCGAAATCTTGAAAGTACCACCTCTCACAGAGGTATGGATACTAGCAAGATCCCCAAATATGAATAAATCCACAGAAATATCTTTAACGCTAGGTGAGTATCCAGGGGTTATCCCTTCATAAATCTTCACATGACCTCATTCTTAACTATGGTGTGAGCGGAGTCTCCTGATATTACCAATTATATAATGGATTTCTCAACTCCCTGTCTCAAACACATATGTTGATTTAATTGGCTTGGAGAAGTTTACTCACAAAAACCTATTCCAAGGCACTAAATCCTGGGCTAGTTTGTGCTCCCTAAATAATAAAATCGTTACTAATCAATTTTAGTTTAAAGCGTAAATTTTATTGGCTGTGATTACTCAAAAAGGTATGGAAATGAAACTCATGGTGTTATGATTTTGCATGAAAATAAAAATAGATATAATGCAAAGCCTAACTTTAACTTTTCAGTGAGTGATATGATAAATAAAAACAGTGCAATATTCAAATTTAACTCTGCAACTCAGAAGTAAAATGCAATCTTTCGCTAAATGTGATAAGCTAATGATAAAGGTTCCAAGAAAAAAATACCAACCAATGCAAAATACCTATTTTTTGTATTTTCAATTTATTAAAAAGAAAATGCATGGATTGATAAGCGACTTGATATATAAATTCTACTGTGTATAAAAACAATCACTCAACCAGAATACCAAGAAGCTAAGGAGAAAACCCAACTACCAAGGACAAATAAAAAAATGAAAAACAAAGAGAAAGACGTCGCCCAAGAAATTCAACTCCAAACAGGTTTCTGGTCATCCCAGATAATCTCAACAGACCCCACAGAGACCTAAGAAGGCTCAGTGATCCTCAAAACCTTCCCAACAGTCACTAAACCAAGCAAGAAAGCAAGGGGAAGTGGTATACGCAACTGTTCAAGAGGAAATGGCGTATATAAGCCTCTTTCAGTGAGACATCAAGCATGTATACGCGACTGTCAAGGCCAAAAGGATGTATATGCTTTAAAACAAGGCCAGGAAAGGGTAAAAGGATGAAAAATCAGACCCAGAGTGAATAGACTCTATCCAACTATGATACGACAAGAAACACAAAGAAAAAAGAGCAATGTAATAAGGAAAAATACTTCAATCCTTAGAAGGAAGATCTCTCCCCAGTGGAGTCGCCATTTCTGTTACAAGGGAAAAACTCTCTATGGCCAAGGGTAAACCACAACAGATAGGTATGACTGCAGAAATCAACTCAATTCCAACATGTGCTATATAAACTAATGTGCAATACGAGGAAGAAGCCTACCTTGATCCAATCGTTTTATGTTGTTCCACCATTGAGCACTTTGACCCAAATCTTTACACATGCAAAAAGTTCTCAACAAACAAGCAATGCAAGTATATAGTGATAAAAATGAGTTAGCACATCAGATAGCACAATCCATTAATAAACATTACAAACATGCCCATGCATAATAATCATATATTTGCAAGATATCGATAGGATGGGAAAGGAGTATCTCTATTAATAATTGATCAACAAAAGTATCAACGTTATAGACTTCCGTGCCGGCACGGTTCAAAACCAAGAAACCAAGTTCCTTCCAACTGGGTCTCCATCACTTCAATCCTCCACCAACGACAAGCTCATAGCAAAGAGGTAATGAGGTCCTCTCGACAATAAGGAAAGAACTTGGGGGTTGAACATTGTGTTCAGACTTGAGGGACAAAGGGATGCAGGCTCAATATGAAGTAATTTCTATAGAGTAACTTTGTTTTTAAAGTTGAATTCTTTCTCCCCCTTTCCATAGCCTGAAATTGTGCTCTTATAGCTTCTAGAATGAAACTGAAGGGTCGAGTCGGAACGTTTCTAGTATATGGAAGGTCAAAGATCAAATATATTTGTTATGACATGGAAACCCGACCTCATTTTGTATTTTTTGGCACAAATCCCAATATACATGAGCTGTAGTGGATCAACAAGCGTATACACATCTTGCAAAGCAGTTAGGGAGTGTATATGTGGAAAAATATATATTTTTGGCTCTAGATTTATTAGAAAGGGGGTTGATAAGTCTGCATAGGGAAATGGAAAAAGGCCCTATGTGCAAGATAGCAATGGTGAGGCAAATCTTTCTATAACACTTAGATGTTACTACTATGATCTCCAAACATATTGTATTGTTGTTGTAAAATACTCCATAGCCCTAAGTAACTAATCATTTAAGCTCTCTTGTGGTGAAAGTGATAAAAAATCTCTCTATTTTCAATCTCTCAAGTTATCTACTAACATAACTAACACTAACTAAAGATAATTCACTTGCAAACTTGCAGTTGTTGCAAAATTTTTCTACAACCATATGAATACACTATTATTTGTTGCATACATTGATCTAAAGGTGGCATAACATACTCAAATATTGCATATAATAATTGGGTATTAATATACCAAGTTTATGCTAAAATTCCATTGTTAATTGTTGCATTTCTGAGGCACATTTCTTTTTTCTATTTCAAACTTCTGCTTGTTGTTATAAATTGTTTTGTTGCTGCAATTTTGTACTAGCTATATAAATTTTACATTTTCTGGTGTCTTATGAGGTTTTGATTGTATGATTATAATTCGAAATCAATTATATATATGTTGTGAGTGTTCTTGTTCCAGGCAGGTACTCATATGAGCTTCATACCTCTTTTCCCTTTGACAAGTACTTTGAATTAGGTGATCAAGAGAGGGGGCGATAGGATTGGCTATCAAACTTCCTACTTTGATCCCTTGAGGTCACCAGTGAACACTCCCTTGTGGTGGACATCCTCCATCACTAAAATGAGGGGATTTATTACTAAAGTGACAATGGTAGGATTTCCTATAGTTATGCAATATTTGGTGATCGTTTTGTGGGCTTTGCACAACTACAAATCTTGCAATAATACAAATCATGTTTGCAATTATTTACTTCAGAGAAACAATACTAATGGGTTCAACGATTACCTTTATAATGATGGTATAATACATGTAACATACCCATTACCCTCTTTCATTCATTGAGGATATAGATTACTTTTGAAAAATAAAAATTCCACCCAACTTCTCATTGTTGATACCGTGTTTTTATTTCCCCCTCTATGAATTTATAAATGCATGCAACATGATAAGAAGGATTATCCAAATATATTTTTTTAGTCATAGATACTAATGTAGATTCATACCTTCATGTAAATAGAACAACATTGAATTCATAACATAAACACCATTAATTTCAACATAATAATGAATTAACCATGACACTTATCTTTATGAGAATAATTCACCAACTTCCTGGAGATGAAGGACGTTCCATTCAACCATATGCTCAAAGTTTCGTATATTCTTTCTACAAAAGATCCAACCCCATGCTCAAGATAATATTACACACGGATGAATTTTCTTTTGGATGCATCTATTCTTCTCACATAGCCCAATTTCCCATACTTCACAGTCTGGGAACTCTCATAGAAATATCAATTCCACCAACTCTATTTCCTCTTTAGCTCACACAACCCAAGGAATGGGATCCCCTTTTATTCTCTACGGTCGTTATGGATATCCCACTTCCTTTCTATGCTCTATTATAAGCTGGTGATCTATAAAATTCCATATATATTCCACTGGAACAATTCATTACAATAGATCTTATAGTATTGTGAAATATTATATTATTGTTAAGATTTATGAAAATAATTGAAGATGAAAATGGAAGAACAAGAAAATATACACACCATCCACAAAATTGAACATAAGATATATCATGGGAAACCCAATATAATAGAAAATATGTCTAGAAAGTGAGGCCTATGCTTTGCGATCTTTTCTGCAGTTATGAAAATGCAAATACAAAAGAAAGGTGCACTCACTATGGAGTTTCCTATGAATTTGTAGCCTGAATGGATACTAAAGAATATTATTACTACATTTTTTATGCACTCAAATCCCACTCCTTGGATGATTTTATCAAATATGGAACAAGTACAATACCAAAGAATAGAACCCCTTCTCTTCCTAGTGACCTGGTATTTAACATAACCTAATAGACATCTGGGGTTAGGGTTTTTGCATCCTCAACCCTCAATTAGTGATATGGATTTGGAATTGCTAGATTATTATTGAAAGTACACACATCACTATCCCCACATGTGTGAGTAATTGGGGATGGCGTGGCATCCACTCATACCATGGTGGTCAACAAGGTAGGTCAACTTGTGGGAGGCATAAATTTTGCATACGAGCTCCAATTGAGGTGATTTTTGCATCGTTGGAAAGGTATCAATGTGTATAATAGTGTTGAGGGGATGTGATATATTCTTGAAAATTTTTTACCCCCAAAAATATCAATAAATTCCTCAAAATGGATTTGGGAGGTTCCAGACCCAAATCCCCAAACTAGGACCTATCACTAAAATGGGCCCTGCAAGCCTATTCCTTCAGTTTTTCCACCCAAAAAGTACTAATATAGATGGAAAATAATATGATGATCCATTCCATATCATAAATCCCCTTTTATAGAGTATTTTGGTCCCCAAAATTGTTTACTAAATTAGGTGAGGTAATTTTCCTCTACCTTCTCCTGGGATTACCATTTTTCTTTGTCTAGAAGTTGTCCTTTCAACCCGATCTACCAAAAGTAATGCTACCCCTATCTTGTATTTATATACCTATTTTGAAAAATGATATGTTATTCCAACGTTTCCTAAGCTTATAGTGCTAAGTCCTCTATGGTAGGTAGGACCTACTCCTCGGTTTCCTAATCCAAAATGGAAGGCTCATAAAGTTTTCTCCACATCCACTACTATGTAAATGCACAAATATGGAGGTACACTAAGTCTATAGGTGTTGTCACCCACATTCTCCATTACCTCAAATGGGCCATACCCTATATCCTTGATCTTCTTAATAGGACCCTATAGTCTTTCCTTAGTTAGTTGTAACCAAAATCTATCTCCCACTTTCAATGATTTTTCTATTTTGTGTAGATCATGTCGAGCCTTGTACCTTTCCTATGACTTCTTCAAAATCTATTATACTGGAAATGGATATTTCTAATATTTTCAACAAACTTATTTTCTTTGAATTCTTCTCTTGTGATTTCTTCCCTCACTCTTTGTTGTCCATAAACAACATCCAAGGGTGAAGGTGGAAAATATCCAAAGAAAGTTTCAAAAAGGGACTTACCGATAGAAGTATGGACTGATATATTATAAGAGTGTTGAATGTATATTAGAATCATCCTAGTTCTTTGGATGCTTTTTTTATGTAGTGTCTGAATTTATTAATGACATGAACCACCGATACAAATTCCTTTTCAGTGATAGTGTAATTCACTTCGGTAGGGGAAATATTTTTACTAACAAAGTAGATAACATAGGGGAGTTGATTTTCTATTTTTACTATAACAACTCCCAAAGAGGTATCTGAGGCATCAATGCAAATATGAAAGGGAAGATACCAATTTGGTCCTCTTAACACAGGGGCACTGCAAATATTTTTCTTTAAAATTTCAAAAGAAATCTGACATTGTTCATCCCAATGGGATTCAACTTCTTTTGCTAACGATTTGAATACTGGGGCAGCCAAGTTTGTGAAATTTTGAATGAATCTCCTATAATATCCAGCATGCCCTAAGAAGCTTCTAACTTGTTTTTGTGAGCTAGGGATTTTGATTTGAGAAATAATGTCAATTTTAGCAGGATCTACCCTTATTTCGGTACAGGAAATATGGTGACCCAAAACAATCCCTTCAGTGAGAATCATTATATATTTTTCATGGTTGAGGGAAAGATTAGTCTCTCTACACCTAATCAATACTTTCTCCAAATTGTCCAATGCTTGTTGGAAATCATCCCCATATATTGTGAAGTCTTCCATATAGACTTCTACATAGTTATGGGTTAAATAAAAAAAAAAGCTAGGATATCCTTCTGAAAGGTGGCAGGGGCATTAAACAAGCCAAAGGGAAGAAACCTATAAGCATAAGTACCCCATGGGAAAGTGAATGTGGTTTTCTCCTAATATTCAGGGGAAATTTGGATCTGATTATACCCACTAAACCCTTCCAATAAAGAAAATTACCTCTTCCCAGACAAGGTGTCCAAGACATGGTCTATGAATTCCTATAGGTAGCCTTGTTCATCTCCCTGAATTCCACACAAATTCTCCATTTTCTATTCTTGTTAGGGACAATAACTAATGGGGATACCCACTTGCTATATGAAATGGGATAAATAAAATTGACATGTAGGAGTTTTTGGAGCTCTTATTTCACTATGTCTTTTAATGTTGGGTTCATTCTTCTTTGGGGCTGCCTAACTGGTCTGATTTGATCATTGGTGTAAATATGGTGTATACAGGTATCAAGGTGAATTCTTTTCATATCAGAGTAATCCCATGCAAAAGCACCAGACTGTCCTTGAATCATTTGGATCAACTTCTGTTGATAATCGAATTTCAAGCTAGAATTTATATACAGGGATTTTTTGGGACTGATTTCAATGGTCAGGACAACTGACTCCTCTTCTCCACTTATTGTTGATATAGTAAATAATGTAGAAGTGGAGGGATGAAAAACCTCCTGAAATTCAGGGCTGAAAATATGTGTGAATTCTGGAAAAGATTGAGGATACTGAATGCATTATGTATTGGCTAGAAATAGGCTTAAAATATGTTCTTTAGTTTTTTCTTGAACTCCCTTTGCTTTCTCAAGTGTTAATAGGAGTTGAGCAAAGTTCTCCTCCCCATAGGGATTCTCTAGCCATATAGTAACTTTAGTGGCTGGTTGGGAAGGATGAAATATAACAAGTTTTTGACTATGGGTTCCACTAGAAATTGTCATCTCCCCAGATCGATAACTAATAAATGCATCAACAGTGGCTAACCAAGGTTGACAAAGCACAATTGGATGTATAGGTTTGGAGGATTTTGAATGAATTACTAAGAATTCCATAGGATACTCCCAAGAAGCTAAGTTAATTGTGACATCATTTAGGCTTCATGTTGGGTTGATGACTGATTTGTCTGCCAGTTCCAACAAAGTCTGTGTTGGCCTTAAATGATTTAGTTGCAACGTACACATAGTGTCAAGAGTCATAACATTTATTGTTGATCCTATATAAATAAGTGTATTTGACAAAGAAATACCATTAATCTCTACAGTCACCACTGGGTTTCCTGGATCAGTGTATTTGGATGGCATTTCTGATATAAATTTTGATAGTTGTCCAACCACTTGTATAACATGAGGTTCCTTCCTCTTCCCTTCAAGAATTTTGATGCAAATATACCTTATACGTTTAGCATATATAGGAGTATGTTTAATGTCTTGGAGTAGGGGAATATTTACAAATATATTCCTTAGTTTAGCTTCTAATTCATTTCCTAGAGGTACCTCAAGTTTCTTCACAAGTAACCTTTCGAGATAGGGTGGAGGATTGGTTCCCTAAGGTATTTCTGATGGTTGAGGAGTGTGGGGAGGAATTTCCTCTTATACATGGATTCCTTCTTCCTCATTAGGTTGGTCATATATGTGTTCTTCTCCTCGAATAACCACTGTAGAATTTGGTTTATTCAAAACTTTCCCATATCCCAATTGAATTTCATTTAGTGAAGTAGGATTTATTACATAAGTTGAGAAAGTATGTACATAAATATTCTGTATAGGTTGAGAGGGGGGTTTGGATTAGGTGTAGCTTTCATTTGTTTCTATTGATTTGGGTTCAATGGCAAGGTGGTAACAACTGAGAGATATTTGAAGGATATTGTGGGTAAAGGGAAGAGTTGGTGTTTGAAAAGGAAAATTCCCATATGCAGGGCCCATCCATCCTTATTTCCAAGGTTGGGTTTGTGGTTTCTAATGTGTCCATTGAGAATAAGGAATTGGAGGAATCCATTGTTTTTGTGAGTATTGTGTGGTGGGATCGTAAAACATATTAGGATTTTTTTGTCTCCATGCTCTCTTGGGGGGATATGATGTTTCCCGAGGTTCTCCTCCTCCCTTGAAAATGGGTTTTAGTCCAGGTAAAGAAGGGCACTCATTGGTAGGGTGATCTTTTGTAAAAATCCAACATATTTCAATAACATTAATTGGACATTCTTTTTCAGGGTGCCTCTTCTTGCATCGAGGACAAAAAATTGTTAAATTAGCATTTTCTCCTTGTTGTTTCATTTTTATCTTAATAGTGTATAATTGGATTTTGATTGTTTTTAGGATGTTTGTTTTGAATTTTTCAAGCAGATTCCATAATTCTATCCTTGGAACACCTCCTGGAGCAGGTTTGGTAGTTCTTCCTATAGGATCTCTTACACATTTTCCTGTTTTGGCTTGGCCGCGAGAGTACCTTTTACAATACTCTACAATGTGTTAAAATGGTTTTTGATATACATCCCCAGAACTCATGAGGTTTAGTACCTCAATACAATCATCCCTTATACCTTTTAGGAATATGGTCCTAACTGTGGCTGTGTCTAAGGAAAATTTCTTTGTCTTTTGATAGATATATAGGAACCTTTCTAGGTAACCTTCCAAACTTTCCTCCTTAGACTGTTGCATTTTAAATATGTCATTCCTAGCATCTCTAGGTATGCAATAGTATTGATATTTCTAGAGGAAAGTTTCCTTCATACCATCCCAATATAATATAGTGTGTTCTCCTAGGCTCATAAACCACTTTAGTGCTGAGTCTTTAAGTGTGGCTGGAAAGAGTTTTATTTTTTGTGCACTATTAGTGCAATTATAACTGCTACACAATATATCAAATTCAAACAAAAATGGATTAGGATCTTTTGTTGACATACCATGGAAGTGTTGGGTATGTGTTATATTCTTTGCATGAGTGTGTGTGTGGGCACGTCAAATATGACAACTGCGTTTAACGATCCCTCATAGTAGTGCTCTACCTGTGCCATGTGTGATGGGTGATTTCCTAGGGGGGTCCCAGGGGGGGGCAGGTATGCCCCCCTGGTTATGTACATCGTTCGGGGCAATGCCCCAAAATTTTTTTTTTAGGCGTTTTTTGCTATTTTTAGCAGTTTACTAAAAATAATCCTGGTTTTAGGGATTAGGGTTTTGGTATCTAGGGAGTACCTAAAAACATTGTATATATTGTATAGTGAATGTTAAAATTTGATATAATGAATATAAGAAAGGTTTTCCCGGTTGAGGGTTTCTGGTATAAAATCTATGTGTACTCTGTGTATGAGCCATTGATTAAATTTTGTTTTTCTTAAGAATCTATATGCATTTCCTTACTTCACAGGTTTAAAACTTACATGTGGTATCAGAGATCATTTTTGGCTTAAGAGGGATGCCTTTGTTTTTGAGGGTTTGGCTCAGTCTTGAGAGATCAAGTTTATCTTGGGTATGTGATAAACCTGGGTTTAATGGGAGATTTTGTAGTGGATATTCAAGTATAGAAAGAGGAATGGAGAGCTCATCTAGAATCGAGATAGAGAAGTTCAACGGTAAAAACTTTGAGCTATGGAAGGTCAAGATGGAGGACCTTCTTGTAGACAAAGAACAATGGATCGCTGTGGATCCGGGTACACAACCTACTAGTACACCGTCTACTAGAACACATGCTATTAGTACACAACCTACCAGTACACAAACTACCAGTACACCACCTACTGGTATGTCGAAGGAATATTGGGAGAAGTTGGATAGAAGAGTAAGGAGTACTATTCGAATCTGCCTGGCAGATTCGGTGTTGTTGAATGTCTTAGGAGAATCTACAACCAAGGAACTATGGGATAGGTTGGGGAATTTATATCAATCAAAGTCCCTAGTAAACAAGTTGTTTCTTAGAAATAAGCTGTATCATCTTAGGATGGAAGATGGAGATTCTGTGACAGAACATCTAAGTGCATTTAATACTCTGGTAATTCAACTTGGCTTTGTTAATATTATGATTGCAGAAGAAGATAAGTGTATTACTTTGTTATGTTCTTTGCCAGACTCTTGGGATAATTTGGTTGTAGCAATAGGTAGTACCACTCAATCTACATTGAAGTATGAGGATGTAGTTGCATCCTTGTTATCTAAAGATATGAGGTGAAAAAGCATGGATGGACACAACACAGATGCTTTATTTATAAGAGGGCGTACCCAAGATAGGAACCCCGGTAAGCCTTCGGGGTGGAGATATAAATCTAAGGGTAGATCTAAGTCTCCAGGAAAATCTTTGAGGAAATGTTGGAAGTGTGGTAAAACAGTCTAAGAAGGTTGAAAAACCAAAGGGATCTGATAGTACCTCTTCCATAGAGGCAAAAACCTCCATTGAAGAAGGAGGTGATGTTTACCTAACATCTACAAGTACACATGCAGACCGCGATGTATGGTTGATTGACTCAGGTGCATCATACCATATGACTCCTCACAGGTAGTGGTTCTTTGAATATGAAAAATATGATGGTGGTGATGTATTCCTAGGAGATGACTTGACAACAAAAATCTTGGGACGTGGAAGGGTTAAGTTGCTGCTAAAAGATGGAAGGATTAGAAAACTCCTTGGGGTTCTGCACATTCCAAAACTTGCCAGGAGCCTAATATATGTAAGCAAGTTGGATGATGCAGGAGTGGATATTATATTTGGAAATAGCACTTGCAATATGGTACTAGGGGCAATGGTGTTGATGAGGGGAGTTTGATGTGGAACTCTATACAAGTTGTTGGGAAGCACTTATACTAATGGGTGTAACATTTCTATTGTCCTTGAATAGACAAATAAAGAAGACAAGACCAATATTGTCCCTGAAAAGAAGATCATGCCGTGGCATATTGGAGAAAAGGGCCTTCAAACACTACACGATAAAGGCATGGTTGAAGGTATGTCTAATTGCACTTTGGATTTTGATTTCTGTGAACATTGCATATATGGTAAACATAATCGAGTAATATTCCCATCTGGTGCTACAAGAGAAAAGAGGATCTTAGAGTTGATACACAGTGATGTGTTTGGACCTGTTCCTGTTCCATCCCTAGGTAAACCTGTGTATTATGTTTCATTCATAGATGATTTTTCAAGGAACACATGGATTTATTTTCTTAGAAAGAAATATGAGGTATTTGATAAATTTAAAGAGTTTAAGGCTTTGGTAGAAAATCAGATAGAGAAGAAAATAAAGGTATTGAGAACAGATAATGGTGGAGAATTATGCGGAAATGAATTCGAAGAATTCTGTAAGAAGTGTGGTATAGCAAGGTAGAAGACTACTCCATACACTCCTCAATAGAATGGAGTTGCAGAAAGGATGAACATGACACTAATGGAAAAATCAGGGAGCATGCTCAACAGTGCCGGGTTAGGACAAGAATTTTGGGCAGAGGCAGTGGGTACAACATGTTACTTGGTCAATCGATCACCTTCATCAGCGTTGGATGATAAAACTCCACACGAGGTATGGTCTGGAAAGAAACCCTCTCTTCAACGTCTTAGAGTGTTTGGTTGTGATGCTTATGTACATGTTCCAAAGGAAAATATAAGTAAGCTAAATAAAAATATTGAAAAGTGTATCTTTATTGGTTATAAAGATTGTGTGAAAGGTTATAAGATTTGGAACCCAGAAACCAAGAAAACTGTTTACAGTCGAGATGTTGTTTTCAAAGAGGTAAAAGATTTTTCCAAACAGGAATTCCTACCAACGCAAGATGAACCTGAGAAAATAGAGCTTGAGTTGGATGATGAAAAATCTAAATCATTTGAAGAAGAGGAAGAAGAAGAAGAAGAAGAAGAAGAAGAAGAAGAAGAAGAAGAAGAAGAAGAACCTCATACCCCATTATTGAGGAGATCAGTGAGAGATAGAAGACAACCAAAAAGGTATAGTCCACCTCATTTTCGTTCCAATTTTTCTTTATCTATTACTAATGATGATCCCAGAACTATCAGGGAAGTAGTGAATTCAGAGGATAGTA